>JAJKLF010000066.1:0-33752 GCA_022984865.1 Hypomontagnella submonticulosa | reverse complement strand
TCGCATTCTTGCCACTTTGCTGCTCTTGAAGCTGATTAGTCCTTACACTAATATTTAGATACAAGCGAATGATATCCTTCCACTATTTACATTCCCCTACCCCTTCTACTTTGAAGGGGCCAGAAGACTAGGAAGACTGGGCAAATCTACTTCTGATTCTCAACCTGTCGCCGTATAGGTATAGAAAGACCATGCCGCAGGAGCAGAGGACGGAGAGGCCACCTAGGAGACTTACACCACCGCCCACGCCGAGGGTCTCATACATCGGTCTGGAGAATAAGATAGATCCGGCAGCAAACATGCTGCGGGCAAAGGTGTTGGCGGCGAATAAGGAGGCTGAGTACTTAGGGTAACACCGCGCGATATAGAAGTTCATACACTGGAAGGCGATGACGATGGAGACGAAGAGCACCATAAGGCCGATGATGGGCACGATCCAGTGGATATCCGGACGAGAGGTCCATGCTGGTTACGGAACACGGTGGTAATCAGCAATCTTATGTCCATTCAAAAATCATCTGTGTGGGAAGGATGAAATAGTTTTGCTTACCGAACATGAATAATCCGATCGGCGCAAATGCTCCAGTGGCGACTGCCGGAAGCAGCCTGCTCTCGGGGAAGCCGTATAAGGGTGGGGGCTCCCTACGCATCACAGGCTCTGCCTTAAGCCGGAACCAGATGGTGTAACCCGGCACTGCGATTAGTAGACCTGGCACGAAGGCCAGGAATGGCAGGCCGGACTGTCCCAAGTTGAAGCCGTACATGTCTGTAAAGACAAGGGGGAAGGCTTCGAAGAAGGAATAATACGTCCCATAGAGGACCCTAATCTCATGTTAATTTACAATCCCCGAAATTGAGAGATATGTTGAAAGATATCGCACTTACTGCCGAGAGTTAGTTATCATGGACGAAAAAGCAAAGAAGAATAGCTGGATTAATACATACCGAGGCGTATACCGTCGTGTAGAGGATGACGGGATCGAGCGCGTTGATCTGCCAAGGCTTGATCAGGGCGTCGATAGCAATTTGCCGAGTCGTTGTTAGGTGGGCGCTCTTGAGATCAGTCTCGCATATCAGGTCGGAGCGTCCGGTGCATTTACGCAACCGGGCCGCCCGCCTGAGCAGGATCGTCTCCGGGTTGGTCTCGGGAAGCGTCGCGAACATGAGTAGCCAGATCGGCGCGGCTAGCCAGAACAGCTCCCAACCACTCCAGCGCCAGCCCATCTTAGCTACAGCGAACCCCGACACAATAGGTCCAAATGCTGGTCCTAGGGTCGCCGAACCGGACCATACCGTTAACACATACGGTAGCTTCCACGGCGCGAACATATCGTCAAGCGTCGCGCCGGCCGTCGCGAGACACGGCGACCCGAAGAAGCCTAACAGGAACCTTAGTGCCAGTAGCCCACCGAAGCTATCAACGGTAGTCGCGCCCAGCGCTAGACACACGAAGATGAAAAACGTCATGATAAAGATGCTTGTGCGCCCCACGGCCGGGATCTCAGACAGCGGCGACCAGAGGAGGGGACCAATTCCGTAGCCCACGACATATAGCGCGATACCCAGCGCCGCGGCCTCAAAGCTTACGCCAAAGGCCACCATGACCGGCCCCTCGCTAGGCGCGTATAGCGACGAACCGATGTACACAGCGAACGTGTACAATCCCATCTGCGTGGTGATGAAGAGTTTCTTGGCGAAGGACCAATTCCGCGGGTTCATTGGGTCCGAGGCATTGTACCAGTCTACAATTACGGGGTCGGGGATAGGCGTCGCTTGGACGGTTACGACACCGCCTTTAGAGGGGTCATGGGCTACCGTCGCCGTCGAACTTTGCAAGTTATCGTCCCATGTCTGCGAGACGGCGGCTTCAACATCCTTCTCCTCGGAGGGGGTTATCGTCCCTGCGGAGAAAATCGAGGGCTCAGCGTAGGTAGACACCCTCTCATGCTGCTTGAGCTCATTTTCTAGCTTGCGGCCGAGCAGCACGCTGGAGCAGGCGCTTAGACTGGCCGGGAGCTGGAAAGACGCGAGCTCCTCGGGGTACGGGAAGAGGTCAGGGCGGCGGAACACGAGCCGCACGATCTGACCGATGCTGGATTCCCGGACGGCTTCCCACATGCTTCTTTGAACTGTTGCTCAGTGTGCTAGCAGGATCGCGAGGAGGGGAACCGAAAGATGAGAGTGCGGGCTAGGAAGCTTTGACATGAAGCCACGGCACCCCCTTCGATCTGATATTTTTTAATCTTTAAATGCGTGGAGCTACAGCTAGAGCCGGAGGTAGATCACGGCGATATCGCAACCGGGCGTTCTCGGTTTGCATGCATAGGACAGCTCACCCCCGTACGGCCATTCGCACACCCACTTTGTTCACCCACCTATTCAGCCATCCATTCACCTACGAACTCTGGTCTGATAACGAATTCGGTGAGGGCGGTCTGCACAACTCAGCGCGTAATAGAGGCTAAGTAGTGTAAATTTGGCTACGGAATGTGTACCACACTGAACGGACATTCTCGGAGGTCGTTATTAACGGCCGGTGTGTTAGTAACGAGAACCACATGTCCGCCATGATTAGCCAGGCGGTCACGAAATCATGTGCATGAACGAAGGTTGATGCGGACCTCTTACGACAGATTTGTAAGCGGGCGATAAGGTCCTCTATGTACTCGGGGTGTGGTGCTAATTATGAAGTTGATGGGGGGTTGTGAGGCAACAGAGTTCGTAGATAAACGCGGATTATACGTATAGTTTGGAGTCGTTGGGGCGCGGCCTGAGATCCGAGACCCCGGATGGTAATCTGGGTTAACCCGTGGCACGGTCGTGTCTGGGTCGGCAGAAAGCGAATTTTAAAGTATTTTAACCAGTCAAATTCTGGAATAGATCGGCTCTTCCAGGGTGGGAACGATTATAAGGCGTTAAAGAAATGCATCCGTACCCTGCCGCTCCCGAGAACGGTTGACGTCCCTCCAGAGGCTCAGGGGTTTTCCAGGAACAACCGATATTCGGTGTAGGTAGACTACCACCCAATCAACGAAATTCTGTCGGAACGTTGGTTACCTCGCACGTTATTCGTGCAGCATTATCGGGTCCCATTATGATCAATGAAGTCGGTCAGTACCAGCATCTAATATCATATTTCAGTTACGGGCCTCCGAAAAGGTTTTGGCTAGGGCCTTTACGACTACACCTCGATGCCCCAGTGAAGCCTAAAAGCAGCATGACACCTTGGCGTCTATCTTTTTCTATCTAATGTGGACCTTGCTGTCGTACGCCTTGACGAGGCCAATGACATGTCTACCATCAGGGAGTTGGTGCGAGTCGGTGATTGCGGAATTTACTCGTCAGATTCCGTGAGCACGTTTTCAATCCATTGGGCTCTTTTGTTATCATCGGACATGTCTGGCTAACTCCTATTATCGTCCCAACCGCCACCTGAAGTTGGAGGCCACTTCGAAATTCTTCACAGTGTCAAACCTCCGTAGAGACATCGCCCCTCTTCTTCAAGTCCTTATCCACTACATCATCCAAGATCGCATCATTCCGCTTAGCGGCAGCGATCCTAGCCAGCTTAAGCTTCCTCGTGTCTCTCTCCGTCTGACGAGTGACCCACCAAGTGACCAGAGTAGTCACCATGCAGCACGCTACGAGCGCCATGGCGACCGCGAACGAGACCTGGTAGCGGGGTGCGTAGGCGCTTCGAAATATCTGGGGACCGATGGCACCGCCGATCTGGCCGTAGCTATTGACGAAGCCGATAGAAAACGCGGATCCCGTCGCCCGGCTCGTCGTCTGAACGCGCCACGGCCACATCATAGGAAACCAGGCGCTCGTCACGGCATTGCCGATCATGGTCGCCGCGTAGACTGCACCGCTGCTCGGGTACGCCACCAACACTCCATAGCACGCGAGAATGATGGTGAGAAAAGTGAGTGGGTAAAGCGGTCTCGGGAGCCGGCCGTTATCGGCGAAGACCCCTGACACCCCGATCACTATGAGGCCCAGGATCGTGATAGGAAGGTTGAGAAGCTGGGCCTGGGCGATTGTGCTAAAAAGGAGACCAGTCAGAAACCATCACGGGTCTTTATTTCCGCGTTGCTTATAAACCAGGATGTCAAACTCACGTGAAGCCAAGGTCCGCAATGACCGTTGGTTGATAGAAGCGCACTCCCGAAGTCCCGACCGTGAAGAACGCCCATATAAAGGTGAAGAGCCATAGTCTTTTATCTTTCAGAGAGGAGACGATCTCGCTAAGCTTGAAGTCCTGTTCTGCGGCTCTTGGCGCATTCGCGGGTAGGCGTGCCTGGATGAAGGCTTTCTCCTTGTCCGTAAGCCATGAGGCGGTCTGGGGAACTACCGAGTTGAATTAGTACTGATGACAGGTGCTGTCACTCGGAAATATCGACTTACAGTCTGGTAAGAGAAACCAAACGGCTACTCCGACGATAATTGTTGCTATCGCTTCAACGAGGAACAACCTAATAAAAAAAACATTAGTGTTCCGCGTTAGGCGTTGAAGAGTACTGGTATGCCCACCATTGCCATCCTGACAATCCTCCTGCACCCGAGACATGGTCGAAGGCGAACGCGAGAATACCGCCAAATATTCCGCTGAGATTTCCGCAGATATCTACGCTATAAGTTAGGCCTGACGAGGAAGTGCTTGGCGTGCGTGCACATACAGAAATAGAGAAGCCGAAGAGACATTTCGTCCGGCCTGTACCAGTACGTCATCTGCAGTATAATACCCGGAAACATGCCAGCCTCCGCTATGAGAGAGGTTAGTGTAATCCCGCTGATGTGTCTAAGAATATCGTACCTAAGCCTAGAAGGAATCTCGTCGCGTATAGACCCTCCTTGTTCTTAACGGCAACATGACACGCCAGCATGATTCCCCATGTAATCATCTATGTCGTCGTCCGTCAGCATTAGTCTGGGGTCGTTTCATCGAAGGGAACTTACAATTCTCGACTGCCAATGTGAAGGGGAGAATTTCTTGAGAAGTAGATTCGAAGGCGCTTCTCCGATAATATACGGGATCTTTTGCTAGTGTAAGTCGTTATCACTGCTTCGGATTCGGCTACCCCTGAACTCACGTAGTACAAAGCAGTAACCAAGGCGTATTCGTCGGACGTCAACCCCAGCTGTGTCATGATATTTTGCGAAGTTCCTCTGTTCATGATGCGGGCGTTCGAGACCTTTTTCGGAAGAATGTTAGCGATCTTCCAGAGTAAAAGGCGGGTTATGCGTTAGAACCAACGTTGTCCGAGTCCAAGTTCTTGAACATGAAAATGATGGAACACAACGGCATCAAGTGCCAGTCGATCCGCCGAATGAGTTTCTTCTCTTCCTCCGCTGTTAATGCAGTCCGCGCTCGCATCTGCTCCGCATCGTAGCCGTCGATGGCCTCATCGCCGGATACATTGTCGGCTATCTCGCCTCTCCTGACATGATGGAACCCGTCATTGATGCTGCTGCTCGAGCTCGAGTCTACAGTCGCCTCGGAGGTCGTCGTCACAGGCGTCTTGGTGCCGGACATATTCGCTACGACGAGATATCTGCCTGCAATACGGTCTGCTAGAAAATTGGCTTGATATTGTAATGCGACAACAGTACAGAGAGGCGATGACTTTTAAGTCGAGAAGCAAGTCAACGAATAACGAGGGATATCAGCAGATACCCGCCAATTAACATGGACTCATTGCCCGCTATAATTACGAATCTCTACACAAAGTTCCGCCAAGGAACAACCCTAGGCCTGGTTGATAATATCTGCTTGCATACTGGTATCATTAAGTAACCTAGATAGAGCAAGCGCGTTACTATGAATCAAAACATCCCGTACATATTCTCGCTATCATCAATACCCATGTGGTGAGACAGTTGAGATTACTCCCCCGGGGCCCCTCCGATAACATGGGAGGGAGTTGGGGTTGGGGTTTGGAGCTCTCGACCGATCAGAATGCGTCCCCCGAAATTCGTCATCGGCTGGGATGATCACGAATGCGCTTAGCTCGCACCATTGCCCGCGAACTACGCAGGACTGACAGAATCCGGTAGCTTGGAACCGAGCGCCCCTCTCTGGGGCCTCTCGGATCCTTGAATCCATTTGGAATTGATGTTCGTAACTGTATCACGCAATCGTGGAGGTGGTCGGCATCGGATCCGATGCTTGCTCAGCTATGTCATGCATAAATCGAACCGTATTTCCGGTTGGCGGCGGTCGTGTAAGATTTACGAGGGTATATACTACGAGTTCAGTTTATAGCTAGCTAAATTCTATGTTGTATATTGAATAAAATGGCGACTGTTGCCACCAGTGTCATCCAGGGGCAGACGGATCTGCCGACTTATCACCAGATTCCAGAAACAAAATACGAGCGTAAGAAGGGCTTTCTATGTCTTCATGTGGTGGACTTTATATGCTGATAATCTGTTGTATAGTTGACTGGGCAGACCTGGTTACCTTGGACCTCTCCCAATTCGACCAGCCGGGTGGAAAACAGAAGCTGGCAACGCAGCTGTTTGAGGCCATCCAGAAGATCGGCTTCTTTTACATTATCGGCTTCGGCCTAAGTCAGGAGCAAGTCGACCGACAATTTGCTATCGGCAAGGAAGTATTCCAGCTGCCAACCGAGGAGAAGTTGAAGTACCGCGCAGACCTCGAAAATGGGGGCTACAATGGTTACAAGCCGCTTGGGCTTCGCGTAAGTGCCTTCGTCTAGGTGGATTACGTCGATTTTATAACTAAGGTACCGACAGGAAGTGAAACCTGGCGTGTTCGATAACACCGAGATTTATAACATTCCTAAATGGATTCCCGCATTTGAGCGACCGCACCCGGAGGTTATCAACAGGAACAAGCAAGAGATCGAGACGTTCGCCCGCCACATCAACGATAACATCGTTGGCAAGCTACTCGTCCTCTTCGCTATCATCCTAGAGTTACCAGAAGATTACTTCCTGCAGAGACACCGCTACGAGGAGAAGAGCGACTGCCATCTGCGGTACATGAAGTACCACCGTCGGACCGAGGAGCAGAACCGTATCCTGGAGAACGTATGGGTAAAAGGCCACACGGATTTCGGCAGCCTGACCCTACTTTTCCGGCAACCGGTCAGTGCCCTACAGGTTCGGACGCCTGAGGGGGAGTGGAAGTGGGTTAAGCCGTATCCGCAGAGCATTACGGTGAACCTCGCCGACTCGTTGGAGTTCCTGACCAACGGGTTCTTAAAGAGCAGCATTCACCGCGTCGTCGCACCACCGCCAGATCAAGCAGATATTGATCGCCTGGGCGTGCTATATTTCGTGCGGCCCGAAGACAGCCTCGAGCTGCGACCTGTGGTAAGCGATGTGCTGAAGCGTTTAGGATATGACAAGACCACAGACGGTAGTGCGGTTGGCATCACTGCGGGCGAATGGGTGAAAGCGCGTGTCGCGAAGGGTGTTTCTAAGGACAAGGCGAGAAGTGATTTGTCTGAGCAGCAAATCATCGGCGGGAAGGCGGCCAAGTATTATGATTAGGCGTATAGTATTTGACAGAGGCGGTAGTGCCGTATTGAATCTTACGTTGTTGCATTGTGGCGAACTGATTCTGGTCATTCCCTAGCTGCTTCAAGCTCATAATAGTTCAATTCATCGCTTTACGCGTCGTCATTAATGTACTGATCGTATACCTCAGGGTAAAACTTCTTGCCGTTTTCGCGATGGCTGCGTACTTTCGTCCGCAGTTGCGACTCTCCCCAGGTGTCGTATTTGCCCTTCAAGAAAGCAGAGTCAATCGCATGTCCTTCCTCGGATTCCTTGCTGATTCCAAGGGTATCAAAATGAGATTTCAGGGTTCCGACGGCCTCAGCTTTCGTTAGGTTCCGCCGAACGCCTTGAAAGAACGGTACGCTATAGCGCTCATGCGGACCTGAAAGAACTCGATGCGTTGTCGCTTTACATATGCCGTTGGTCACCACTTCAAAAGCTTGACCTATATTGACCACAAATGTCCCAGGAACTACTGGGACATCTACCCACTCGCCAGCCTTATTGAGAACCTGTAGTCCTTCTACTTCAGGAGGGGAAGCTTGAAGTAGAAACGTCCACCATCCTGAGGAATCCTTGTGAGGACCGACGCCTTGCTGTGAGATGCTCGGGTCTTCAATTGGCGACGGAGGATAGTGTGCCAGTTTTAAACGATGCTGGTCTGATAGGAATGGTTGGAAGGTCCCAGACGGAAGTGATAGAGCCTGTGCGACTAGTTCTAGGAAGCGCTCTCCTAACCTTGAAAGCTCTTCTATATAGGCTTCTACCGTGGACCGTAGTTCTGAATGTCCTTGCGGCCACTGGGGATATTAGAACCGTCTCTGGTTTAGCCATTGAACTGCATACTGACCTGGTTGGGACCTCGCAGCCGTTCGTACAACGGGAGGCCAGGATGCCAGGTCGCCGACAGCTCTGTAGCAAACTCGAACTGCTCTCTCCTGTCCGCTTTTCCACCCGTCTTCTCATCCCCAACACCACTGTAACCAAGAAAATGAGGCGAATTCTCCAGCGCAACCGACTTTTTGACATCATCCTCTAACTCGAAAAGTGCAGGGAGTGCATCCACCAACCGGTCAATAACGGTTGTTGGGATGCCATGATTGGAAACATATAAGAATCCAACTTCCGTTAGGGCATATCGAAGACTTCTCAACAGGTTGGGCCTAGCTGATTCGCTATTCGCCTGTGAGAGGTCTATTATCGGGATTTCGCGAAATGAAGCCGTCATCGTAGAGAGTCTGTGCAGTCGTATGTGAAGGGCTCGGAAGGCTGGTTCTAGTGTAAAGGGTCCAATATGAGACTCTGGATCCGATGAAGAAGGTTTAGATAAACGAGTGTCTTGGCACGTCGAACAAATATGGCTGAAGGCTCAATCACGCCATTCTAACCACCTATCGCAACGTCTCTCCAAGCCGACTTTGGTCTGGTCTTCTCCGCATCTTTAGGTCACGTGCCGTAGGATATAGACAATTTAGAGATGGATATGGGTATATTGATAATGATCATTTGTAAGATATTTCTGGGCTTAAATAGATCACTTGTTTAATCGGGGCGCTCTTTCGGGGTTTCTCCAGAAGAGACAAGCGTCGCGGCGAATATCATCCGTCTCGACTTTTGTGTCACCCGGCTGTATGACAAGCTGGAGTGCCGGCTTGGAGTCAAGCCCATATCCTTCAGGTTCATATTTCGGCCACTCAGGGGAACCTGGATATCTATGTGTGTTCGGGTCGCCAGTCGTAACAAAACTGGATAGGTAGCCATGGTGAACATGTCCAATTTCTGGGTGTTGTACTTTAGGCTCGGGCCAGGTGTATCTCCCGTCAGCAGCGTGTGGGATACCTCGCCAAGACGGGAAGCTGTTGTTGGTGTTGAATCGGGCCTTCCAAGTTGGTATTCCAGCTAGTGACACCCTGTACGCCGTCTCTTGCCCGGGACAGATATATCCATAGTCGCTCCACGCGGCAGCTAAGCGAGCGTACTGTACTCCTCTCGGAGAATCTTTGAATGGCGATGTAGCATCCGTCGCCGGGTCCGGGTAGAGACTTTCCAGGAGCTTGAGATCCTCGTTGTTTAAGAGCGGGGCGGTGATATGCATATAATTCAAAAATTCGGCGTTGGTCTTCATATTACCTGGTACTGTGAACCTTCCCTCGTCTGTGACGGTTGTTGTAAGGGTAGGCACATGGAAGAAAGTCTCGTCATAACCAGACTGAGAACCGAACTTTTCTAACATTGGACCTCCTTGTGTCGGTTGGAAGGGCCATGTATTATTATACCCGGAGTCAGCATACAACTTTGCGCTAATCTTTCTAATATCGCCGATTGCGGCAGAGCGTAGACAAGTCAGCGCAGCCGCGTTGTCGTCGAGAGGGCAACGAAGGAATTTCATAAACTCCTCGAATTGCTGGACATATATGGGGTAGCTAGCATTGGGGAATGCTCTTGCGGTGACGGAACCGGATTGGAGTATGGTTCTGGCGAAATAGGGGGACCCAGCATCATCGCCATAGTTGTGAAAATAGTGAATGCCTACGGAATGAGCGCCGGCAGAACGGCCGCCAAGGGTGATAGCTCTTGGGTCGCCTCCGAAGGAAGCGACATGCTTTTGTAGGAAATGCTTCAAAAAGAAGTACTGATCTCGTATGCCGAGATTGAGAAGACCTTCCTGAGCGAAAAGCGTCGACGGCAGAGAGCCGAGTGAGTTGAGGCGATAGTGGAAGCTGATCACAACAAGCGGCGCCTTAGATGACGCGACAAATGCGGCTCCGTCTAAGCTCTTACTGCTGCCAATGTTGAAACTGCCACCATGGATGTACACAAATACGGGAAGCTTCTTGGTTAATGGAACACCTTGCGTTCGGTATACGTTGAAATTGAGACACGCCTCCCCCTGGGCCTCTATGTTGACAAAATTAGAATCCTGGATACATGCTTTTCCGTAGGCGGTAGCCGCCTTTACGCCGTCGAATGAAACCGGCCAGTCGACGGGTCCGAAGCGGCCTTCGCCCACGGGTTGGGTTGCATAATCGATACCGAGCCAAGCATCAACTGGGTTCGGGAGCGCAACACCACTAAGTGTAGTGTTCACAGTCCTTCCAAGGAATTTCCCATAGCCTTCGAGTGCGATCGAAGTATCTTCAACCAAGAAGACCCTTGTCGTATCGGTCTGACAGACCCTTAATACAGAACATATCTGACCTGACAGTCTCGTTGTACTGTAGAACGTCCGGCTCCAGAAGAGCGCAAAACATATTACGACGAATAAGGCTAGCCATACTAGCCTCCTGATGTAGATCGCCATATGATTACGATTAAATGTTGTAGGGAGTAAAGTAGGGTAGTCTCAGATTCTTAGAAAGCTCTCAAAGCTTAGGACTTCATGGTGCCATCTAGATTCGAGTCTACCCCCTGAAAGCTTACGTGAGATAATGAGAGCTGAAAGTTAAGTTATAGTGCGATCGGAGAAATCTACATAACTTTTTCTACTCCTGGCCAAAGGTAAATTGTACCTGCATATCTGGCTTGTATCTGGTTTATATGATGTAATTGGAATTAATGAAGGTCGATGGCCTGTTCAGGGTGAGGCTGTGCATGTGATTTGTACGCGAAAGGAGTTAAAAACTTGGAATATTTGAGATGGAAACATTGGACGTCAGGTCGGGAACTCGGGCGCGTTAAGATACCGAATGCCTCTGCGGCTTGTACTCATGAGTGGCATCATACCTATGATCCGAAGGAGGAAATGGTGGGGGAGTGTTACCTAAATCGATAGAGGATTGGGGGAGTCGGGGGACTTTACCGGGTAGGTGGAGATGTGGCTTGGGCTCTGACTTATACGCCTACAATACGCTTATACGCCGGTGCGTACATTGATCTTAATAACCTTGGAAGGGAGCTAATGTACCTAACCTAAGAACTTTGGACTACATGGATAATATCTCATGGGATTATTATGGGAATGATGAAGCGATAGAATATCATACTCCTCTTGTGTTAATAAATTGATATCTTGATGTTACTTCTCATACCAAACGAAACCTATACGCGTATACTTGTCGTACTTCGTATATGTACGCTAAAAGGTCACCACAATATAGGCGATTGGTCAGGACCCTAGTGTCCCCGGATCTGCCGCGTCCCTTGACGGTGGCTTAGCACATGCTTGAAGACTACGAAGACCTATACTTACAGAGTATTACCCTGGCAGCCCTGGGCAAATGTCAAATTACCATTCACCCCCCCACTTCCGCCCTCCAATGCAGACCAATCCCGTCTAGGCCTTTCTGCAACTGCGTCGAACATTTGGACAACTCTTCTGTTCGGAATCCGGGAACCCGACGACTTGAATCGGGACTGCTTGAACATCTTTTTCGATGGCTTTATTTATATGCCCTTATAGATGTAATCGTTACATTCTTGTTCGGCGGTTATGATCTTGTGTGATAATGCCTCCTAGAAGATCTCATAAGAAGTCTCGTGCCGGATGCCGAAGATGTAAAGCCAGGAAAATCAAGGTATGTAGTTCTCCAGCCTAACGCGTTGATAAAAATAGGACCGCACAAACTAACGGCCTCTGACGACGTATAGTGCGACGAAGTTCATCCGCGCTGCGGGAACTGTACTAAACATGGCGTCGCTTGCGACTTTGAGCATCCCGGCATCGTCGATTCCCTCTCACCAGTCGAGACGGCCACCCCACGTCCTTCGACATCCAGTAATTGCGATAGTCCGTCGACGAGCACCCTCCCGCCAACGCCCTCCGTAGACCCAAGTACTCCTCTCCCGCTTTACCGAAATCCAGAACCTCTTCCCTTGACAACTAAGTCTAAAAGTAGTCGCATGATGGAACTGAAGCTGCTTCATCACTATACGACTATTACGTGTGAAACTTTAGCTATATCTTCGCCAGTGAGCGAGAAGATATGGCGAGATACAGTTCCGAACCTCGCTTTCACCGGCGCCAATTTCTTGGCCGATGCGCTGCTCGCTGTCTCTGCTCTACATCTACGATCTCATTCACCACAGGACCAGGAACTTATACGCGCCAGTCACTCATACATGGCCTCTACCCTCTCGGAATACGGCGCGAGTTTAAGTAAGGGTATCAATGAATCGAATGCCGAAGCGTTGTTTCTTACCGCCGCTCTCATCGCCTTCCAGTCTACGGCGTCTCGCATATTTACACGGGATGATAGTGGCGATCTAAAGGATCGGTCTGATGGATACGCTCTGCCGCTGTCGTGGTTCCACTCCTTTCAAGGTGTTAAGGCCGTCGTAGCTTCAAGCTGGCAGTGGTTGCGACATAGCGGGATAGTGGTTCCGATAATTGAGTCTCAACCGGCGCTCAACCTCGATCTCTCAGGGCAGAATGCGAATTTCTT
This sequence comes from Hypomontagnella submonticulosa, assembly GCA_022984865.1. Classification (NCBI taxonomy): domain Eukaryota; kingdom Fungi; phylum Ascomycota; class Sordariomycetes; order Xylariales; family Hypoxylaceae; genus Hypomontagnella; species Hypomontagnella submonticulosa. The sequence continues at coordinate 20,841 of JAJKLF010000066.1, read as the reverse complement.
TGGACATCTTCTAAACGGAGTTGAAGAGGAGACACTTAACCTGGATGATGATACAGGGAACCAGATACTTACGCGCCAGGCCTACCAACATGCCGTTGCCGTTCTTGACTGGGCTCATAAGATACCCCATACCGGAGCCCCGCTTGTTTTCCTCGCAACCGTTTCGCGCCGCTTTGTAGAATTGCTCGAAGCTCGCCGTCCCCGTGCCCTTGCCATCCTTGCTAGTTACTTCGGTTTACTCAAATGTCTCGATGGTGTATGGTGGCTAAAAGGGGTCGCGCGCCGCGAAGTGATGGGTATCGTATCCCTATTCGACCCGGATGACGAAGAATGGTGGCCACGTCTGCAATGGCCTTTACGGATCGCCTTATACGAAGGCGATGCCATCCCGCCAGACGTATGGGGCGCAGACTGGGCCGCCGAAACACTGCTGCTACAGGAAGCCAGCCAAAATGGTACATTCATAAGTCATATCGAGCTCCTGAGTCAAATGTTCTCGGCCATGCAGAATATGCCAACTATGCCAGACGCCATCGACATCATTACCCATCAGACGATCTTAAACCGATCTCAATCACACGGGGGACATAGGCTACTCCAAGGCGGCACACATTCTCCCCACTGAAAGTCCCAGGAGCCACGCCTGCTTCTATGAAGCGCCGCCAGTTCGGGCCCAGGTGGTTCCATTGGCGATATCCTCTCTCTAGACCATCGTTCGGCCGAGTCAAATGCCATCCTCTTCAATATTTGAGAAGTACATCACAACTGCGAAACTACGCGTTATAGTGTTGGGAATGTTTATGAGGATGGCAAGCAACGGCATCGAGCTTATTCGCTACGTCGAGTGCGTATATTTATCTGGCGGGATTTCTTGTCCGGGAGACATAGTATTTGAGCGACGTCGCCTGTACTCGAGAAGAGATATTAATGGTTCTAGAAGCTGGGAGAGCAGTGACCAGAGTCACATCCCACGCGTCATACGAATTTAACGGAATCTGTGTGGAGAGGTTTAATCGAACGTGCCAGGAACGATAGCGTACCTATTACATGCGCGCCAACGAACCCGCACGCCATATTGAAGCGGCGGACAGAGTGAGCAAAGTCATGTAACTGGCTGATTCGCTGTGTTCTTGTGCGGCACTTGTAGTTCTATGATAGCTACTACCGAGATCTGTGGACCTACATGAAAAATAGGAACACGAAAGTGAAAATAAATACAAATAGTAATCAACCATATTGAAGGAGATTGAAGCGCCGTATTTGAGACTGATTTTCTTCAAGTATTTTTCATTTTACAGGCGAATAAGTCTCAACATAATACCTTATATCGACTTACAACTAAGAAAGAATCTATAATCCAGGAACCATGGACTGCATATAACAAGTGTTGTAGGTACTCCCGACTACGCCCTCGCTAATGATTGATGTATCCAATGCGAAGACCTGATTCCTTAGTATGTACATACCATCCCGGACACGGATACAGAAGAATTCCGGGGAGGCTCTCGGAAGGAGCGGGGCATCGAAGTCGGGAATCGGTGCGGCACGGCCGGCGCCACATCGTCTAATAGGTCGCTTGAAAAACCAATAGGCAGCATCGGTTAGAGTGATAATATACGAATATAAAAATCATCTACGGAAGCAAAAGCGAGGGATAGATACTCCTAATCTCAGAGAGAAAGTGAGCTAGAATGAAGCTTCAAAAAGGAATTGAGGTTATATCGCAAGAGAAACCGTTTACAACAAGAGTCTCGATGCTTCTGCAAGGTGTCCCTGATGATCTTGTTCGGACTCGGATTGATTACTAGGATGAATGGGTCCTCGAACGAGCCAACATCCAATAACGAGAGTCTATTCAATTTTCAACCTGCGTGATGTAACTGTACACGCAAAACTGGCAGCACTTCGATGGAGCATATGGTTAAAGAACAATGCTGGGGGATTCCACTGTCCTCGTACTTCGTACGGCAGACCCGCACTTCGTACCATAACTCCGAATACTTTACTATAACGTATGATGATGTTCTAGAAACATGGGTGTCTAGTACATACATACATGTATGTAGCTACCCCGCTCTCGGTAGTTTACTGTTATAACGTAGGGGTGTGGTAACCGCGGTTTCTCCTCATGAACTATCGGATTTAAAGGTTGGAGAAGGTTAGTTAACATCTCCAACCCCGTCCGGATAGAATTATTGTTGAGCCGCCTGTCACACTAGGATCGATGCTACTTACAGCTAGAGGTGCTGCTTCTTCAGCCGGTCGGACCTTGTTGTCAAATTCAAAGCACTATATTCCTCGTTGCCGGCAGAATATTCCAGTGGTCACGAGACCATATTCCACAATGTTGCAAGGATGTGTGTTGAAAGACGCTTTCCTCAAGAATGAAGCCGCTAGCATGGGAGTTTGGCAGACATTGCCCGGGCAGAACGTATCGAGGATATTGGCACGAGCTGGTGTGGACTGGGTAATGGTTGACTGCGAGCATGGAAACATGGATGGTACGAGCTCTTATCCTTTGAAGTACAGAAAGCAGCCTAGATTCAGCCAAGCTGTTCCTTATAGAGCAGTAGTTAAATATACTAATAACTCATTTAGATGCCGCGATGCACGAGGCCGTTCCGGCTATCGCCAGCTGTGGAGTTAGCCCCTTGGTGCGAATTCCTGATATGCAAGGTTGGATGATCAAGAGTAAGTTTAGAGGTCAGGCGGAACAAGTCGATGCGGCTGACATTTGGATAAGGGGCACTAGATGCCGGAGCACACGGTGTAGGTTCATGGGCAAAAAGCGGGAGACGAAGAGTGCTGACGAGGTAGATTTTGGTCCCGCTGCTCCGCTCCGTGGATGAGGCGAAGAAAGTCGTCGCCGCAGCCAAATTCCCTCCCCAAGGCCAGCGTGGATTGGGATCGCCATTCAGCATGGAACGTTTCAACCCGATTCCGACCATGACGGAATATTTGCAACACGCCAACGAGTCGCTGCTGACAATGGTCCAAATAGAGACTCAGGAAGCACTTGACGCGGTTGAGGATATAGCTGCCGTCCCGGGCATCGATGTCCTCTTCATAGGTCCATTTGACTTGGGGAATAATATCGGCCATCCTATCTTGAATGGAGTTATGAAGCCTGAGTTGGAACAAGCTATCGATCGGATTTTGGACGCGACCAACAAGGCAGGTAAGAAATGTGGATTCTTTGCTACAAGCGGAGAGCAGGCCAAGCAGTACGCCGACAAGGGTTTCCATATGATAAGCGCCGCGCTCGACACGACGTTGTTGCAAGCTTCTCTGAGTGTGTCGCTAAGTACCGCTCGAGGACAACAAGCACCACAAGCTGGTGGTCGATATTGATACCGAGTCACCAGAAAAGATGGAAAGTCCTACCATTTCGACGTCCCCAGCATGAATATCTGGGCAGGTAGAAATGATGGAGCTAATGACCCTGTCCATAACGTGGTGAATATGGAAATAGGAAATATCACTTAAATATTCTCTGTCCCAGTTCGAGGCATGCCGACTTTAAGCCTTCTCGGCTAGGTCCATCTTCGCTTTCACTTCGTCGGTGGTGAATCGATGCATGAGTTTAATAGCTTTCGAAGCTGACTTGGGGTGTTCCTCCGGAGCCGAAGACTTGCTGATATGGATCTAAAAGATGAATATACCGTTCAACAAATAGATTTTTCCCTTGAAGAGTTGATACACGGATGTCTTCCAGACGTAACCTAGAGGAAACCAGAGCTAGTAGAGCTATTTACGTACCACAGGGACGTCGAACTCATATAAATCCCGCCACCTAGGTTTTGAATCGGACTTTATGATATCAATCTCTTTAAATTGAAAGGGCCGTGTATCCCAGACGTCGGAGAGGACTGATCTGGCTTGAGTACAGAGCCCGCAGTTCTCACGCGTGAAAAGCGTGATCCTGCAGGCCTGAAGTAATCTAGAAGTAACTCGCATGCTGGCACTTGAAATCTCCGAATAGAATAGGTATAGAACACAACACAAAGTGATCAAAAAGGTAACCCTATTATATATGAAAGAAGGGATCGAATGATTCTAAGTATGATATCGTATGGTCATGTCAAAATAGCAGCATCAATGCCAAGAATAAAAATGTGGAATAGAGGTCAAGGTTATCGATTGCCCTAAACGAATAACCTCCCATTGATATTATCATACCATATGTACCTACATATGTAGGTGGTATCATACCGCTTATGCAAATACTGTGGTGTGTTACCCCGCCAAGTGGGGCTGAGAAATTCTGCCGCAGCTGCAAACGACGTACTAAATGAATGGAACTCTGCTTCCCCACAATCTTCTTTTCTTTTCCTTCTTCATACTTACCTTGCTCTGAGAGTCGTCGCTCAAGAATGGGGATTCTCAAGGGGAGAGGCCTGCATCGCACAGCGCGGAGTCGATCTCTTTTTATCATCCCTCGTGGATCATAGAGAGTACAATTTTTGTTGTTTCTTTTTCTTTTCCCTTCGTTTTCGTCGTGATCGACGCCTCGACGCGTCGCCATGAGGAAGATGATTTGAGAATACCACTGTATGTAATTATCGATTATCGATTGATCGTACCAGCATACCAAGCATCCCTGTATACCGTACAGGTACCCAATTAAACAGCTGTACGTCATAATCGACCAGGGCTACTGTGTGGGACTTTTGCGAGGGAAAGTACAAAGCTCCTCTAAACGGAAAGCGGTGAAAGAGCTCAAGGCTCTCGTAGCTTCCACCAGCTTCATCTGCAATATTTCAGGTGTTACGATGTACTTAGCTCTCTTAACAGTAATCATGATTATTTAGCTACTTTTGTATGCCTAACATCCCCAGATACACGCTGAAGGAATATAACACGCCGCCAGACCAATTGGATATGTCCGCATAGTAACTATCCGAGTCGCATTTCTTCTAAACAAAGCACGTGTACTTACTATAGATCGCCAACGCCCAACAATGGCCCAGAAGTGTGTCCACAAAGGTTGCGGCAAGGTCTATAGCGACCCGGATGAGGTCTGTGTCTACCATCCGGGTCCTCCAGTCTTCCACGAGGGCCAAAAAGGTGGGTTATCTACGTAGTCATATTCCATAGTAAATGGTAAGATATACGCTAACATAGCCTCGGCTACATCCAGGTTGGAAATGCTGCAAACCAAGGGTTCTGACCTTCGACGAGTTCCTTGAGATCCCGCCCTGTACTGAGGGGAAGCATAGCACTACAGACCTACCTCCTGAGATCGAGAAGAAGCCACCCCAAAATCTCGAAGGCGATTCGACTTCACAGTCTCTCGCTTCAAAGCTAGCCGAGGCTGTATCCGCAACGCCCACTCGCGCGCCTCTCACGCCCCAACCAGCTCCTACCGCTCCACCTCCTCCTCCCGAGTCCGAAGACGACGAACCGTCTCTCGAGATTCCAGACGGCAAGGTCTGCCGCCGGAAAGGTTGCAATGTGGCCTATAAGAAGGGACAAGCCAGATCCGACGACGAGAAATGCGTCCACCATCCCGGCGCCCCAATCTTCCATGAGGGTAGCAAGGGATATAGCTGTTGCAAACGGCGCGTACTGGAATTTGACCAATTCATGAAGATCGAAGGATGTAAAACGTCGCCCAGACACTTGTTCATCGGGTCCGGTCAACAAAAAGGCAAGACCCCGGCAACAAATACCTCCACAACGACGAATGGCGAGGAGCTGCTCGAAACAGTGCGGCATGACTTCTACCAGACGCCGTCATCGGTAATAGCATCCTTCTTCCTCAAGAAGATTGACAAGGACAAAGCAACCGTCAAGTTCGAGCCTCAAACGCTCGTCCTGGATCTACTGACAAGCGATGCGCAACCCAAGCGTTACAAGACCAACGTTCCCTTATTTGGGAAGATAGATACGCAGAAGTCTACGTTCAAGATCCTCGGTACGAAGCTCGAAGTGAGCTTGTACAAGGCGGACGGTGCGAGCTGGCCGGTTTTGAGGAGCGACGAGCGATTGACGGGCGAGATTCTACAAGTTGGACGGGCTGGTCGCGTATAGCCAAGACAAGACGAGACAGTCAGTCATCTAACAGAAACCTTGGCCATCCAAAGTCAACATTGGCTCAATTCGTTACCTGAACTCGTGACAAACAGCATAGTATCCTCTATCAACAATTGAGCACTGGGAGAATATCCGTAATACTGACCGGCATATCTACAAACCCAAGGCTAATCCCCGCGCAGATCCTGGTGCCTCCAACTCAGAGCTAGATATCTCGGATGAGGTTTGTCAATTCAATTAGGCTTTCCCACTACTGCCTCTCTCGGTATCGATGATGCGCAAACACTCAAAGCCAAGCTTTCACCTTAAGATCTTCAGAAAGTCCTGAACTCTCTTTCTCTTGAGTTATGAGGTTATTGCGGCGATGGCTAAGTAGATGTAGACAAATGTCACCTATCCTCCATCACATCTTCACCAACGCGAGCCCCCTACTCTTTAGAACAATCTTGTGTCACCATCCAACCGGCGCTATCTTGGGGTTCCCAAGTACGTCAGGGGGTAATCCCAATCTTGCAACACCTAGATAGTGCTTTATAAAAAAGAGACAGGAATCTTCGTAACCTACTACCAATAGCAGATTTCGTTGATCAATGTGATATCAACTTAATTTTATCGTAACGTACTGTTACAAACTTGCCTAAGTAACAGCGTGCCAAGCTAGAACTGCAAGTTTCGGTCAACAGTACTTAAGTACCGCCTTTTTTCGCAAATTCCGGATTTCTCACTCCACTTTTTATAAAGCCGCTAAACCCTTCTTAAAGATCAGATACCAGGATTCATTCAACGACAGCTTGATTTCCTCACATAAATGTTTACAGTACGAATATACAATGTTCTGACACTCTGAATACTATATATTTATGCTTTAACTATATCAGGAATTTCCTTACACTTTGATATCAAATCATAAGAGCCGCAGGAATTTGCTAACTGTAAGTAGTAAAGCGGATTTTTAAAAAGTGGAGTGAGAAATCCGGAATTTGCGAAAAAAGGCGGTAGAGCCACGCAAGCAACCTTCATCGTAGAGTGATCTCGTCTTGGCAATCTGTGTATCTCCACCTGACGCTTATTTGCAGGCCCCACATGCGTATATGTATCGTTTGCTACGGAGCTGTTTGCTCTACGACGTAGGGGTACATGTAGAGCCATAGATCTGGGGAAGATAGACACGTGCTCGTGCTCCCCTACCCTATGCCCGTTTTCGTGCTACATTATCACGGATTCTAGCCATCTGGGGGTTGCGTGGTACAGCAAAGTATCTTGTGTAAGTTGAAATGGTATTACATGACTCTATGGCTTCGATGTTTACGTATATGTTGGAACCACGTCTGGTATTCTGCGAGATTATGCTCAATCGTATCTGGATACGTTCATAGAGAGATTTGCCAAATATTCTAAGTAGCATGGTGAAGCTGAAAGGTTGATCGACCACATTGGGTCTGAAAAAACCCCAAGGCAAGTGAGTACAGCAGTGAGGAATTTTGGTCAATGGCCTAACGGCTGAACTGGCAACTTTGAGGAATGTAATACTTTTTGGTATTATAAATTGATAAAGCACTATATATTAAACTTTTATTTCTTAATAATTGTGTGTTTAAATTCCTTAGTGAGAAATAATCTCGAAATTTATTAGGTTGAAAAAATCCAAAGTATAAATAGTTGTTTTGCGTAAATAAAATAGATATTAAGTTATATCAAGCTGGGTAGATGAATGTAGGTATACGGTCTAGTCCAAATCAAAGCCACACCAAATCATGGCAGAACATGCCCCTCGTACGCCGTTAGTCGAATAATTGCTTTGCCATCCAAGACACCTACGAACGACGGCCACTGCTTTACGCGTTCATCGTCGCCTACATCCATCGCGAAGTACACGGCCCGGCCGCCTCCAGCTTCTGAGGCATCGGGATCTTCAATGTGCTTATCTTTGGGCTTAATACTATTACTAGGGTAGCGGAATAGAAATTAGATTTGATCCTCGAGTGTCTGTTTTTAGAGAAAGGGGTAGGGAGGACGCATAGAACGCGTATGTAGAAGAGCAAGGGAAACTCACGCCGAGGAAGATGGAGTCACGGTCCCCTTCTGATCATCGGAGACATCGCTACTCGCCTTCCGCGCATGTCTATGGGCCCGGGCGCGTTTGTAGAATTTTCGGAGCACGATATGGATCACATGGCCGAAGCCGGCGACGACGAGGACGGGTGTTCCCAAGGCGAGAGCCCACAGCCTAGAGATATGTTCAGTACTTAAGTAGCTACTCGGTATGAGGTGGGGAGGGAGGACATACGGCATCCGGACGTTGCTAAGATGGTGCCACAGCGCGAGATCTATGCCGAGAATTGCAATCGAGGAGCCCAGCTGCAGCATCGTCCAAGTGGCCCAGTAAAGCGACATGAGGTCTTCGCCGTCGCAAAACTGCAGTGCAAGCAGAGCGAAGACTTCCACCACGAGCAGGACAGCTGCCACCAGGAACAAGATCGTGCACCAGACGAGGCCGAGCTTGACCTTGTTGCGGAACACGTCCTCACGGTACTCCGGCTTCTCTCGATACATCATCGTTCTATGTTTATAATTAGCACGAGTTATGGATAGCGGCCCCCGTTTGCTACGTACGACTGGTATATCCACGACGACACGAATAGGATGCCGATCACGAGGAAGAAGAACGTCCAGTAGATGCCGTCGAAGTGGATTCTATCCAACCTGGAGGCGAACTGGGCGTAGTGCGGACATCTTACGGGATCGGTAGGCGTGAACTGACCACCCATTATAGTGTAGATACGGGTCGTCAATTAGATAGACAGCTGTATATGAGGTATGAGAGAAGCTGGTCGGAGGTAACAACGACAACAAACGAAGAGGGTTTCCATCGCTGATATATGGATATGTATATAACGACTGGACCCTTGCCAAGCGGTAAGTCGCAAGTCTGGAGCGGGTATCTACTCTTTGGGTGTTGGGACTGACGTCTTGAAGCTTAGGTACTTCCTGCTAGAGGCTATGAGTGAGTAAAGAGCAAGTCGTAACATAGGCACTTAGTGATCGAGTAGAGAAGAGGACTCCATGATGTGGGTATGATAGGCATGGTAGACCAGCGCCAAGCGTTATCTAAAGCGTCCAGACTCTATACCGCGCATAACAGACCGGAGTCATGACGATTTGAGAGTGCTTGTGTTAGGTATGTACGCAATCACCCGTAAAACCTTCATGCCTTGTCACACTGCTCTAATACCTGCGTTGCGGAAGTCGGTGATGGACTGGATCTCTAATTGGAGACCGAGGCGGGAGGCTGAGCGTGGAAAGCCGCATGGTTAGTATCCCGTTAGAGGCAAACTCAGTAGCAACAAGCGTTTACCAAGATTTCTTATTTATATGATCCCCACTGTTTATACAGAAATGTGTGGCCCTCCTTACTTCTCAACGGCGGCCGAGTGAAATAACATCGCTCGTTATTTCTTGGCGAAGATAAGAGAGTATCCCAACATCGGAGTCTTGCGATCAGACAAGAAGATCAGACTGGTTTATTTGAACACGGCTGCTTGTCATCTCGTCTGGTGAGTGTCCGTAGTATCTGCAGTGCAGGAAACTCCAGTTTGTATTCCGGACCACTTGGATTAAATCAATCCTCAATAGATGGTCCCCGCATCTAGTAGTCCATTCCCTCCATTAATTCGGTTCGATCTAATACCATGCTTTTTTGGCCAATATACTCCCGCAGGGCATCCCAGTCTGCCCCTTCCTCTTCGCCTTGGCGCCATCTCTCACGAAATCCCCACGCGCAAGCGATCTTATCCAATGCGGCCCTTTCTTCCTCCCTCATCCACCGCATCCGTAGGGGTACTCCTGGTGCCCAGCTAACCCGCTTCATCTGGTCGTTTGCCGTCGTCAGCGCGACGACACCGATCGCGGCTGTGAAACCAACGTAGGCCAAGATACCAGCAAAGGCTACGTTGGTCGCGGTACTGCTATCCATCGTAGACTGCAGGTCGGAGAAATTGGAAGCCAGCACATATGCCGCCAGCGGAGTTGCCGCAAACGTCCCTGCAGGTAGTACAGCATTGCGTAGGAGCTTATTTCGAACGAAAGCTTTCGTCGCATAGCTGTTTTGTACAATTCCCACCGCGGCGTCCAGATTCCTGGCTTCGATGGCCGTGTCCAGGGCCTTCTCGATCACTTTTGACTCTATGGCGTTTGCTGCCTTATTGGGATTTGGCTTCGCATAGCTGATAGACCCGGCAGCTTCGCGGGGCATGGGTTTCGATGCATACATCTGGAATACTTGAGGGAGTGTTTCCGGCCTGCCTAGACGGGCCTGGACGTCTACATATTTCTCCAGTAGGCTTGGTGTGATGAAAACAGGCGGATGAGAGACTACCGCATAAGCAGTATCCGATATCTTGTCGATGATCTGTTTGACCTGGGCCGTTATTATGCCGACTCCTGAAGGCTCGGAAGCTTTGAAGGCGTGGGAGGTGTTCGTGCTGTCTAAGGAGAGAAGTTCTGAGGCAGCTGAGTCTAACTCATTCACCATGTGAGTAATCTGTGGTTGTACGGCATCGTCCATAATATAATCTGCCACCACTTGACAAGCCCGGAGAGCAGCAGCCACATCCGCCTCCGGGGGTATGCGTCGATTTGAGAGCACTTTTGATTTGCTCTTTTCGAGGTATGTCATCATATTAGTGACTGATGACAATTCCTCGCGCGCTGTTTTAGGCGTGTGCCTAATGGTTTTATCGTCCTCTCCTAGGGTATCGCGCGTATTGCTGGTGCTCAGTGTAGATTTCTTAATTGGTAATACTGCGGAAGCTAGCTGGCGCTTCTGCGGTGCTACTGGTCCCAGGAAATTTTGCCCTACCTGCCTCCGAGAATTGGTAGCAGCTTGAATGTTCAACGTAGGCCTGGTTGAGTGTAAACGTCGCCCCATGATTGAGTCGCATATCTGGCAAACTGATCGCTGCCGCGGGACAGCAGCAGATCGAGGCATTGTCGCTTATAATAACTCACAGTCGAGTACAGGGAATATGATGAGGATAGTGAATATGCCGAATGAGCCGACGAAGAGATTGAATGAATCCCACAATGCTCAATGGCGACGTAGTGAGACGTCAGAATCTAAGTTGTCGCAGTGATGCCGCAAGGAGAGGTTCAATTAAAATTCACCAATTGAGAGAATCGGGAAAATCGGGGTCGTCGGGATTGGACAGCGGTTACAAGGGTATGTAATCGCGTTAAGAGGATATTACGGCTCATGCTTCTAAGCATACAATATTCGAGCCTTCAAGGTTGTCATCAATATCAAACTTCATTGGTGCTAATTTACAGAGGTGTATTCATGTGTCATGAGTGAGTAATGCGTATATTATTCACATCTTTGTAAAAGTTTTAAACACGGAAAAGAGTTACTCAATGGCAATTGTAGACCTTTTGAAAAAGGGAGATATTCAGGGTCTAAAATATGCAGGTACATCATCTACTGTAAGGCCTATCGATTGATTGATAGCGGGGCAAGTCTGAGCCACAATGTGACGACAACGCGCGGCTGAAAAGCTTATGACCAGCAATTCCAACTTCAATTCGTTTCTGCCTCCTAAACATCGATAAGGCATCCATTGAATTGTATTGCACATCCTCGTCACACTCTACCTCTCTGCGCCTTTTCTTTCATAAAACGTATACCCAACGTAGTCAGAGAGTAGCGACATAACATTTCAGCTTTATCTAAACTGCCTTCTTACTGCTTTGCCATATCCTAAGAACTGCGTTATCCACTGGTGGTGACGTCCCGCCGGGCCATATTCCGACTTATAGCAGCCTCACCAACTATACGCCCTCATATCAATCTTACCCGCTTGACCGAAAGCTTCGAACCATCAAGAGAGCCGGAGCCCATTCTCCGAAATGCCTCCACCACCACCTCCCCCACCGCCCATGCCAGGCATGGGAGGACCACCGCCTCCTCCACCTCCTCCGCCTGGTGGTGCTCTACCTTCGCGGCCACCCGCAGGCGCCGGTCGAGGTGCATTGCTTAGCGATATATCGAAAGGGAAAGCATTAAAGAAGGCTGTCACGAACGATCGATCCGCTCCTATAGTAGGGAAGGTATCAGGGGGAGGTGGAGGTGGACCCCCAATAGGAGGAGCGCCCCCTGTCCCGGGTCTGGGAATGGGGAGGGGAGCCCCTGCGCCTCCTGGCGGCCTTGCACCGCCAGTTCCGGGGAATAGAGCGAGGAGTAACAGTGACCAGGGAAGTCGTGATGTTGGTGGTGTGTCGTCGATGGATTCCGCGCCACAGCTAGCAGGTTTATTCGCGGGAGGCATGCCAAAACTAAAGAAGCGCGGTGGAGGTGTAGACACCGGAGGTAGGCTTATGGACCCGTTCGGTCTAGAAGTACTAGGTTATTAACTTGAGTACAGCAAACCAAAACGCATCATATCTCTCGGACTCCGAGTCGTCGCCAACCCCGAAGCTACCGTCAATACCTAGACCGCCTGTCGGATCTGCCCCTTCCGTACCTTCATTACCGGGCCGAGCGGTTCCAACACCCCCGACGGCAGCCTCCCACGCTTCAGTAGCACATCTCAGGAAAACAGTTAGCGATGTCCCACGGCCAATATCATCTGCGTCGGTAGCGTCGAAAGGACCTCCGCCCCCGATCGGGAAGAAACCACCCCCTCCACCCGGATCCAGGAAACCCTCGACCGCGGCATCTCACCATCATCAGCCCCCTCCTTTACCGGCATCACATGCACCACCTCCTCCTCCATCTTCTGCGCCGGCCCCACCAGCGCCACCGCCTCCACCACCATCATCGGCGCCAGCACCTCCGCCGCCCCCTCCGGCTGCAGCTCCCAGGCCACCAGCCGCGCCGACACGCTCGCAACCTCCACCTCCGCCTTCCTCCGCACCACAGTCCAACTCACCATCACCCAACATCGCCCTGCAAGCCGCAATGCGCGCTACTGCAAGCGGAGGGCGCTCGTCCCCCACGGCACCCCCACCTCCACCAAGCTCAGCGCCTTCGCCACCCCCCGCACCACGCGAAGCGCCCGCTAGCCGGCAACGCGCAGGCTCGAACCTGCGCTCCATGCTAGACCCAAGCTCCTACACCCTAGCCCCCAACGGCGGCAACAAGAGCACGAGCCCAACACCCACGAACAGCGGCTTAGCCAGTCCGAGGGAGGCCAACAGAGGCGAGCGATACATCGTACAAGACAGTCGGTGGCGGTTTAAGGACGAGGGAGAGCTGCCGAAACCCCGGCACTTCCACGGCGGGCCCCGCAAGTACCGCGCCGGCCGCGGCAGCAGCGTGCCACTGGACCTGAGCGCGCTCTAGGCGGGTGGACTCGGGCGCAGGCGCAGCACTGTTACGCGGGTTGCCCGGCGGAGGGGGACGTTGACTGAGATTGGGGGTGTGATACGGGAGGAGGAAGTTGTGGTGAGAGAACGGGCAAGAGGAGAAGCAAAAGAAGTAGGAGGAGATACTTGGGGTGAGGTTAAGGACAACGAGCAGATGCAAGGGGTGCAAGAGGATAAAGATAGGGATAAGAAGACGAGGAGGGAAGGTGATGGGTGGTTGAGTATTCGCTGGTAAATGTACCGGGATCTTCGGGCATCCATACCTGCGAATTATAGCAGGGGAATTTTGAGAAGCAGAGGAAGAAGAAGGGGGAAGAGGTCGACTGGCGAATTCTTCGTGCACATACCTTCGATTCGATTCGTATATGTATACTTGGCACGACGGAGCAATATCCCATTGGAGTGCAGTATATTCCAGCCAATACCACACAGATTGAAACCGTACCATTTGACATAATGCCACTTCTTACCCGAAGTGAGTATGAGTACTTAAGTAAGCTTTTAGACACGCATCCGCCAAGAAGGGCTATTGGACTTTATACGACACATGGATTACTCGAGAGTGCAATATCGAAACCGCCATATTTACTAAGGAGCAACGTGCTTTATAAGGTGTATTGACGCACGTCGAGATAGTTGGGGTCTACGAGGTCGTTCCGGAACACTATCAGATAGATGAACCCTCATCATTCAGCCATGTACGTAACTGTCTATCTACTTGCATGTACTGTGTGTAGTATGCCTCCCTAGCTCGACCAGAAGCATCCCTGTAACTTTATCAAGAAGCAAAAGAGAGAGAGATCAAACCTGCTAGCTTAGAATACCAGCTACGCAAGAAAGCGACAGGAGAACCCACTTTCATGCTCGAAAACCACCCCTCAATTAAGACTAGCCGTAAGAGCCTTCGCAATAGAAAGAATATATGTTCTAGGGGTCGGAATTTAGTGGAATTACCACATTGACTCTTCACTAGAATGGGTAGTGCGAGTAGTGCGTACAGTATCGCGAACAGTATCGCGAGTGGTGTTGTGCTGCAGACTCGCTACGGACGCCGTAGGCGGCGTACCGTGGGTCATTACGTCCTGGTGGTTGTTTCCGGAAGAGCCTACTCGGTCGATCTTTTTGACTAGCTCGGTGGCAGATATGATGAGGTCGTCAAATGCTCCAGCTTTTTGAAGTTTCGCAGTAGACCACTCGACCTCCTCGCCGAATTCGAGGCTTCGATTCTGCTGAAACACCTGATTGATCAACTTGGATTGTATCGAAGCTTCAAACCACGTTGGCAGGACGCCAAGTTGTTGGTCCCCAGGGTGCTGCTCGTATATGGCGGTTATCCTGTCTTCCGCGTGAATAACATTCGTGCGTGTCATATCGTGGACCTTGCGGATCTCAAGCGTGCTCGGAGAAGGCATCGAATCTGTTCTGTTTCTTCCATAGTATGCGACGTGGCAGGTTCGGACAAGCAGAATTTCCACTTGATAGGCTCTCATGATTGTAAACTTCAACGTATGTATACCGGCGATATTGGGCCTATATCGGAAAGTCAGAAAGTATACGAGGTTGAAACACAATAGGATATCCTTACGTGACATGCATGTGATCAACAAGATCTTTGGCAAAGCTGACATAGGCCTCGGTCAGGTCTTGAGACTTAGAAAGAGTAGCCCGGAAATCCCATGAACGTCCAGGGCAATGTACGAAAAGAGTGCTCAAGTCACTATCACGTTCAAGCTGGTATACTCGGAACGTGGAGTCTCCGCCATCGACCTCGACTACGAATCTGTAACTGTATCCCTCTTTCGTCTTGGCGTTGCAAGTGATCTCGTAGAAGGTTTGACGAGATTCGCCGGACCACATCTTATTCCCGACGTCATCTTCTACCGATGCGATGTAATTCGCGTCTGCCCTCTCTGCCGTGAGGATTTTGGTGAATATGACATCTCGGGGGTTGATGTGCTGCCTACCCATGACAGTCTCCATGTCCTGTAGATATCTAGCCTTGTCTATTGCGTTGCTGCCCCGATTATGAACGAGATCGTGATTGATATTTATGTGGCAGAGGCGTCCGAGCTCGACTTTCAGGGATATTTTGCCCGTGAATATTTCTAGAGAACTCGTCATTTGGGCAAGCTTCTGGCTCATAAATCGTAACTTGGGGTTCGGGCCACCATTCGAATGCTAATAACCAAGTCAGGAACACGCATCCAACAACAATAATAGTGAAAACTTACCTGAAGATTCTGGCTATCACGCTGTACCTCCGCCCGGTTTACCATGGGTCCCTTCAGGGGGCGCCTGGATGTATCCGTCGCCGACGATACACGGCCAACGGAGCGTAGGTTACCCAGGGGGTCATCCTCGGAATGGGATTCCGGGCTACTAGAACCGGCTGGGTTGTCGTCCTGGGGAGCCCCTCGCTTCTGGTGTGCACCATATACTAGTGAAGGCGATGTAATGGCGACACCATCAGCCAGACTTGCACTTCGAGAAAGTCCATTATAACTTGGGTCCGGCCCTGGAGGCTGGCTTTTGTCATTGTGAGAAAGCATCAAGTCCGGCCTTGGCAGCTGGGTAACCCAAGACACAACGAACGCATTTGGGGGGTTATTGAATGGAACCGGCAACGCCGCAGGTCGGGGTTCTGGGCCACGGTGGTTTCGGTTCGGCTTGTAACGGCCCCTGCCTTGGGGAGGCATTGCTGGGGTAACATCCGTTACATTGCTTGATGGTTGATGAGGCCCATTACACAATAGGGTCACCACTACGCCTTGCTGAAAGATCCAGCCGTAAGCGGAGGCTTGGCGGGTCAGTGGGTACAGTGTGCGGTCCATGAAGAATGTCTTCAAAGGGGGCATCTTCCCATGTTGAGCATAGGTAAACACAGCTAAGGCCTGCTGCTTTTCCTCGGTGTAAATAAGATGCTCGTGGCTCGCATCAAATCGAGGCGGCAGCGCCTGGCATGAATTAAATTCAGAACCTTTCCATAGTAACGGATGAAGTAACTTACCGCAAACTTGGCTATAGTACTGAGCTTGTGCTCAGCTAGAGCCACATTCTGTTCGGATTCTGCGCCAATATACATAATGATCTCGTCATTACTCATTACCATAGAACAGCTGGTGAGACGTTCCAGCATCTCCAGAGCATTGCCAGGAACTAGATGGAGGATTGTGACTCCTCGCTTCCTGGCGTCGTTCGGCAAGATCCATGCCGCCCGATACTCGAAGTGCAATACGCTCGGGGGGGCAAGTGCGAAGATAAGTCCTTCTTTGCTTTGATTGAGCTTGTCAACAGCGAGCTGATCCTTAGGACGACTAATTTTGCTGGAGGGCTGAATGCTTGTTAGTACTTTCTCATCCAGATTATCAGTGTTGTGGAAGACCAACTGCGCCACGGGCAAGCTCAGTTCGGACTATGCCATCCACGGCTAATTGGCACATCTCTGTAGCTGCTCCCTCCTGAGTTCCCAAGCATTTCAACTTCAACGAAGCGGTCTCAACGTCAAAAGATATCTCTACTCCCTATAAATATGTTAATAAAAGGTAAGTGTACCGGTAAAGCGGAATCAAATGGCGAGTAGATCAATACTGGACTTACTTCAACATGCTCCTGAAGCTTATTGGAGAGCTCCTGTAATCCCTCCGAAGACCAGACCCAGTTGGAAGCGAGTATGAACTTAACATATTCGCTGTTCTCGCTGGCTGCTGTAGCGTTGGTGGCATCGTTCGCGGGAGCATTGTTCGCAACAGCCCACTCGGGGAACTGTTCGCGGATTGCTACAGCCAGGCGCTGGGCTGTATGATCCTCCAATGTCCCAGACATATCGGATGAGAACTATTGTATTCCGGATGCGTCAGCTTGTCCAGACACCAAGGATACTCGTTTATGGTGATGTTCGGGAACTTGAGACTTGATGAAACAATATCAGTAGTATCATTTGTGTTATAATGTATATTGTGTGCGGCTCACCTCGAGCAGCGTATGTGAATAGTCAGGGTTGTGAGGTTGCAGCTTGCAATGCAGGTCCTCAGGAGACCAAAAATATGGTAGAGTGTGACAGTGTGCGAGAGAGTGTGAGAGATGGCGAACTGTTCTGGTACTCGGTGAGGTATGTGTTGTCAGAGACTGGATGCAATCAATTTGAAGATTCAAAGTTCAAATGATTCTAGTTCCCAGTGGTTTGCATGGGGGCCAAACTACCCAGGTACCACGATAGACACTTGACTTAGTGGACCGAGTCTGGCAGTTGACGACGTCTAATCGTTTAACAAGGGAATTGATCGGTAGGTACGGAGAGTGAAAGGTCAGATGCATCCAAACCTGGGTGGTGGTTGTTTGGGTAGCGTAAGTGTGTACCTATACTGATGTTTGCGCCTTGACGTGGACGGAAGGAAGATATAGTGACCATCAATCTCATGGCAGAACCAGAGAAAATTCCTGAGAGTTCGGTTCGTGTTGTACCGCTTGTGATTGTTCACCTACCTCAAAGCAGTAATTTGAAGGTCGGTCTTGGCGAGGCTGTGTTCAGGTGCGAACCAGGTGCGTATAGGAATGTTCTGAAGATGATGAAGATGGTGAAGATCAAAGAAATAATTTTGACCAAGATAGAGCCACAATGTAACCAGGTACATACCTAGTAGTCAGGGAGTGTCTTATGGGTGAACAACTTGGAAGTAGCGTTTTCCCTGCCGCCACCCGCGAGTTCGCACAGCAAGTCGCCGAATAGCCCTATACCTAAGAAACTTAGTCAACCAATGCGAGCTATTGGTTGGTCGGGCCCGTACCTGCCGACTTCCAAGGTTGTTGCTGACCAGTTCTGCCACCCGTACCTACCTCAAGTTCAAATTTGTTTTGACATATAGGAAGTCAGGATCGCGGCATGCTTCAGCACCATAGAAGTACAATCCTTATATTGATAGAAGTTGTACCTGGAGTCTGTGCGGCTTTCAATGTTTTTTATAACAAAAAGAATTATCTTGAAGGCGACGAGTGTATGAAAGCGTACATTGATACATATACCTATTGCCTTGATACTGTATGCTGATAAGGACTATGTTGTCGATTATACTAACGGCGTCTATACTGTTAACCCTAATTTCGGCGGTAATAGTGAATATACGGATGTCGATTATATTAACGGCGATTATGTTTACCTATCTACCTACGCACATGTATGTATGTACCTACATGTATATATTTGTATACCGTCGCTATTTATATTATGATAATGCCGTTTATACTAAAGGACGCTTGTTGGTAGACAAGGCTTTTCATCATAATGTCGATAGAGAGGTGGCCGCTGTACAGCAATAACAAAAGCAAAAGATACGATACTTTATGTTATTGTATTGATCATAAATTAAGCAGAACACTCAATCAATCATCGATTAACTAAAGCTGCTGGCCAGCCCCGTGGATGGACCACGTGTACATTGTATATTCTAACATTCAAGCAAATCTTTTCTCATAGCTACGTTTTTTAGTACATAGTACTTAGTTATCCAGCTTAGTACATATGTACATAGGAGTATCCAGCTATCTACTATGTAGTTTAGTGTTCAGTTATCTAGCGTTTTTCTTTTTTCTTGTCGTGGTAATCCAATATTCGCTACAGCACTTGTCTGTTTGTATGGTTCTATGTTGCTTTGGTGAGGATGTGTAATTGTTTGTCGATTGTATGGCTGTATGTTGCCCAAGGTAAAGGCTGTATAATTGTCTTTTTGTACACGTTATGAGGGATTGGTGGTAAGGAATCTCTCCCCGTCGTAGAACAGCTTCAGTAGCTATTCGTTTTGACGCGAATAGAGTCTATTACGGCTTTATCTCTTCTTGCCTCGAGCACTGAAGAGCTTTTTCCAAATAGAAATCAGTTAATTTATTAATCGACGACATTAATAAAAGATGTTGTTAGTCAATGATGGATCGATTAATGTCGGCAGACAAGGTCTATTGTTGTACCATCGATAGAGATAGTCATGGTGTACAGTAATAGTAAAGGTAAAAGATACGATATTTTATGCTATCGTTGTTGCTGTATTAACTATGAATTGATTTATGCTAACGCTGTCTATACTAATGACAACTGGACTGAGATATCTCTTATGGAGGGAACAAGATGTTAGATGACTAGATCCAGGGTCCCAAAAAGGGGGTGTTGGACTCTCTGGCCTCTGTTCCCAAACAAAGACCCATACCCCTCCCGGGATAGAGCCACATGGCATAGTGGTCAGCGCTTGGCTTTACTATGACTTGAAGATAGGCGATATGTGTAATTTCGATCCCGTCTATCGACACTACCCCTCCAATATGTAGTGGTCGATAGCTAAGTCTGCTAAGACCCAAGAGGGCCAACTCAGGTTTTCATCCCGTTAATATTGGCAAGTTTCTCCCTAGGTACAGTGGAGGTTAGCCCAGGGGCTTAGTGCAAGTAGCGTAATAGACCAGGAGATCTAAGTTCGGTGGGGGGAGTTTTGCACTGACCTGAATACAAGTAACAAAGTAGAGGGGATGCTATGTGTCTGGCGAAACTCGGACTCTGTCCCCTCGGAAGGATACATACTTTGAACATCCTACGCATTGTTGGTACGCGGTAGGTTGTGTTTGTATAGCGCTAGAGACTCCTAATGGTAGATATATAACCTCTCTATGCTTCTAGGTCATAGGTAATATTTTCTTGTTCCCCCTTTGCCCACGATAGGAAGGGTTGCAGGAGACAAAATATCCCTATAGTAGCGAATAAGCTTCGTGATATTCGACGATGAAGGCATGCATCTGTCACAGTGGTCCTACCTGTTAAACTTGAGGAACCTCCTTAAATAACAATAAATAAAGTCTCATTCTATCAACTGACGACCCGGGTATATGCAACGTGGGAAACAAGTGCAAGGAGAGTCGTGAATGTAAATATTCATACAAGTATCGTTCATACCAACAGAGAGCCTGTCCTTTCGACCATGAGTACCCTATGATGAAATCAGAATGTTATGGCCCGCAGAGCGCACTCTAGTATCAGACCGGATTCGTAAGATATCGTTCGTCCCGCAACGCCATCCTAGGTATCGTGAATATCCAGACCCAAGTCAAATTCCGAGCACCTTTTCCTGGCCTGCTCTGGACCTCTCTTTTTGCTCTAATGTCAGGATTGGGGTATGGTATCGGAAAGAAAGCAATCGGCACAAGATATCAAGAGCTGAGAAGTTCATCAATGTGATTAGGAAATGATGTTCCCATGCGCCTGCAACAGGCTGGAACCTGTGGGTGTGGGGCACGCCAAGTTTGGACTGGAGAAGAGAAAAAGGGGTATTGTGATTTTGGACTCGTCACTATCGGAGACCATTATCGAAAGTGTCTAAAAAGATGAACCTGTATAGTTCGCGCAGTATCCGGGTCATTTTGGTGGCGGGATGATTAGAAAAAAAAAAAAAAAAGGCCCCCCGTCATTACTCT
>JAJKLF010000065.1:0-40178 GCA_022984865.1 Hypomontagnella submonticulosa | reverse complement strand
AATAATTTTCTTAATAATAAATATTATTATTAAAATAATAATATACATTCTTTAATCATTCTTTTTTAATAATATTCTTATTAAAATACTACCTAAAATTACCTTAATTTACTAATTAAGTTTTTTTACCATCATTATATTCTTAAATACACCTTAACTTCTCATTTTTAAAAATTTTAAAAAGCTAAGCATTCTTATTATATATTATTATTTATTTATAAAAGTATTAATCTAAGGTGGTGTTAATAAATTTTTATCAAAAAAAGAAAAAATGTATCGGTTAAGTCATTTAATTATATTTATTTATAAGCTTTAAAAAATCCATATAGTTTATGTCGATAAATATTTTATTTATTATAAAAATAATTATATTATCTGCTATAGTAATTTTTTAAATAATAACTATGTGGCTTAACTTTTAAATCATTTTACTGGATATTTTTATATTAAATATTAATGAAAACGTATAATTAAAATATATAAAATTAATTTTAAGGCTATATTTAATTATAAAATTGGTATTTATAAGCATTTATGATATTAAACCATCAATAATATATGCGATGATAGGGAAATGTTTGTAAATAATTTTATTATTTATTTTACTTTTAATATAAAAATTAAAAATAACTTATATATTAATTATAATATTTAATTATATATTTTGTATAAATATTAAGTTTATCTTATTAAATATAAAATTCTTCACTTAATTAACTATTTAATCTTTATTTATAAGTATGTTAAAGTTTTTTATATTAAGGTATACTTATATATTAAGGTTGATGATATTTAATTTTACGTTTATCTTAAAATAAGAGGTTTTTTTATTAATATTTGTAACATAATTTAGCATTAAACTAGCTTTAATCACTTAGCTATCTTTTAAAGTTGATTTAACGATCCCTAATTATAATATTTAATTAAGGAATTAAATAAAAATAACTTTATTTAAGCGCCTTTAATTAGCTTAATAGTATGTTTATTAATAGTATTTTAAGAGTGTGATTATAACGAACTTTTTACAATATATTAAGTATTTTTACACTTTTAGGTTAATGGCTTTATTTGTGTAGTAGGTGTTAGTACTTTTTAAAGTGGTATGATTATTATAATTTATTAAGTAGATAAAGTATGATTTATTTATTGTATTTTTTTTTATATAAATATACATTTATTTTTTATTTTTAAAGATAATTGTCTTTTTATTTTTATATATAATGATATAACTATTTTACACAAATTATTTAATGCGATGATTATTTAAATTTTTATGATTTTAAATAATTTTTTTAATGATATATGTTTAGATGTTATTATTTTATTTATTTTATTTTCTATATTATCGGTATTAATTAAACGTTTTAAGCTTATTATTGATATAATGATTGTTATGAATATTGTGTAGGTTCTTTGTATTGTAATAAAGTAATTCTTAATTAAAATACTTATTGTAATTTTAATTAAGTTTGGAGTTATCGCATTAAAAGTTTTGATTAACGGGATTTAAAGTGTTATATTAAGAAAATTAAAGCTTGAAATGATTTTGGCTTTAATAGCTAGGTATATTAAAATATATTTTAGTTTTATTTTTTTTGGCGTTATTTTTATTTTAGTATATAATTAATATAATAATGTTTTTAATGGTTACTTTATATTTAACAATTATTAACTATGTTTTAATATCTTTTTGTTTTTGGGTTACTTTATTAAGATATTTCAACTTTTTCATTTTTGGGGTAAGTTTATTGTATAATATTTTTAGTGTTAAAGGTAATATATGATATAATTAAATAAAAAGCTATAAATTTATAGTTTCTCCTTAAATTTTATAATATTTAAATAATTTATTTATATATTAACTAATAGTTTTATCTGTAAGGATATCCTGCTTTGTAAAGATATAAATAGTTATCTAATTTTATGTTTTAAAAAGTTTAATATCAAACTAGTTAATTATTGTTTAAATAAACTTTTTAAAATTCTTTTTTAAGTTATTCTTCTCCTTGTTAAATAATTATTGTTCCTACCAATTTAAAATGTTATTATGTAATATTAAGTATATATTATTACATATATCCAATTAATAAATAAACTTGCCTTTAATCTACTTAAACATTTAAGCCTTCCATAAATATATATATGAATAATATTACTTTTTTTTTTAAAATTAAGTAAATTTATAAGGTTTATAATCTTTTAAATTAAGTTAAAAAATACTGGTTTTGGTAACTTTTTTAATTAAAGTATTAATATTAATATTAATTATAACTTTTACTTAAAATGTGGCGATAACTTGTTTTAATTTAATAATAAAAATGTTAAAAAGTTTTCTTATTATTTATAACGTAGTAAGATTTATTGTTAAGGCTGTAATGATATCACCTTATAAAAATAATAAGGTATTAATTTTTTTATTAGGTTTTTTACCATTAATAAAGTTTTAAAAATCCCTTAAATTTCTTTTATTTGAAATCTTAAAACTTTTATTTAAAATTATCCCTAATTTTATTAAAATAAAATCCTCTTTAAATTTAATAATCTATGTTATTAATTCCTTAAGTGGTGAAAATGCCTTTAATATTGTTAAAGTTTCTTTAAGTCTTAAGTTAAGTGTTAATTTTAAAAATTCTCCCATCTTATTTTTTCTAAAATTATTCTTAAGTAATTTCTAAATCTTATTAAAGATATTATAATTAAATTTATTTTTTAATCTTTGGATAAAAGTTTCCGATCTATAAAATCGGTTATCTGAATTAAATTTAAATATAGTAAGTTTTTTGATCAAATATTTAAACTAATTTATGTATTTAATTATCTTCTTAAAATTCATAAAAAAGTAATTATTAGTTTACCAAATTACCTTAAATTATTAGCAATTTAAAATTGGATGATTCATCTATTATTAAAGTTAATAAATATAGTAATTGCTTTGTTTTTTGTTAATTTTCATACAAAAAAACCTTTTAGTGAATGTAGTGTTTTATAAAAAGTTGTAAATTTTAGCGAGATTAATTTTATAAAGTATATAATGTTTATTGATTTATAACTGTGATGGTTACTCCCTCTTAAATTATGATGAATTAGATAAAGATAATTTAATTTGTGAATATAATTTTTAAAAAATTATTATTTTTAATTAATGAAGTGATAATAAGGTTATAAAATGTGATTTAAATAGCTAAGTATTAGATGTTATGGTTTTTATAAAGTAATTATTAAGTTATTTTAATAAAATTAATATGGTATATAAATAAGTAAAAATTAATTAAAAAAATCTTATAAAAAAAATGATTATAAAATTAATTATTTATATAAATAGTAAGCTATTTCGTAACTTACTTAACGATAAATTAATCTTTTAATAAAAGCATTTTTATTGTTATTAAAAGTGATTCCATTTAAAAGTCTCATTTACTTATGAAATGAATTTTTTTTCTCATAGAATATATTTAATTAAATCCTTAATAAAAAGTGAGTTATGTTATATAATTAAATTTAAAAGCAAATAAATTACTAAATCTTTTTGCATAAATTATAGTGAAATTATTTTTTAAAATAAAAATCTCGCTTATATTTTAATATAAGTCGATTCTTGCTTTTTTATTTAATAATTAAAATACAAAAATTAAGTTAACGCTTAATTTTAAAGTGTAGAAAGTGTCGATAAAATTAACCTATTTAAATCTTATGTTTATTTTATATTACTTTTTAATTATGCTTTTTTTTAACATAAAAATACAAATATTATTAATGTCATTAATTATCATACTTTTAAATTAAAAAATAAGCTTAAACGTAAGGAATTTTTATCGATTTAAGGTAGCATATTATCTATACCTTAAGTTTAAAACCTATATATAAAATAAAAAACATTTTAATAAACTCATCATAAAATTAAATAAAAAATTTTTTAATATTAAAATCATATTACTTACCTTTATATATAAAAAAAACAATAATATTTTTATTAATTAAAAACTTTTTATTTTTAAGCTTTTTATTTTTTTTAGCTTAAAATAAAAGTTTTAATATTTTAACTTATTATAATATATTTTTTTATAATAACTACATTTTTTAACTCGACGTAACATTATATTTTTATCGTTTAATAATATTTTAATCATAACACACTTTTTTTCACGCTTTTTATGCTTTTTTACAGTTAAAGCGTTTATGTTACTTATTTTTAATTAATCACCAACGCTTTATCGAGCTTTTTTAACTTTTATAAAGTTAATTACTTTCGTTAATTCGGGCAACTTTACAATATAAATAATTTAAAAAACTTGCATTTATATTTTTTAAAATTTTCTTATTTTTTTTAAGCTTCGCATAAAATAAACGGTAAAAAAAGATTTAAAAAATCTATACTTCACTTTAATTTAAGCGTATTTTTCTTAAATATTCGTGATTTTTTCTTTTAATAATTAAATTATAATGAAATTTTCGAACATAACAATTTTTTAACGTTTCATTAAATTAAATAAAGTAATAACTTTGTTATTATTAAATTATTTTTTAGCTTATTAAAATAATTTAACCATAATATTTTACTTTAAAGCCATTTATTTTAATATTATCGATATAATATTTTATATTATTAAAGCTTTTTTTTATTAAAAGATTTTTCACTTAATAACGTATCGTTTTAAAACCTTTTTTTTAATGTCGAAAATTTATTTAAGCATATAATTATAAGCGTTACACATTTTTATAACAACTTTCATAAATTTATATCACTTTTAATAATCATTTTTATTAATTAACTTTAAAAAAATATCAAGTTTAATAAAAATAATCTCAATTTTTATAATATTTTTACCTTTAATTATAATCGTTTTACGTTAATTTTCAGCTTATGCTTTACAATTTAACATATTTAAAATAATTAAAAGTTTAAAAAAAAAGTGTTATTAACGAAAAAAGTTTTAAATAATAAGGTTTTTTAATTAAACTTATTTTTATTTCTTTTTTTATATTTTTTACACCTTATTTACTAAACTATTATCTCTTTATTTAATCATAATAAAAGTAACGATAACATATTTAAACAAATCTTAAAAGCTCGATAAAAATGGTATTAAAATAATACCTTTTAATATTCACTTATTTTTATCATTTTTTTTAGCATAAAATAAAAATATAAATAAACTTTCATCGAAAACATTTAATCCCCACAAATTACCATCTTAAAAATTATCGTCCTAAAATTTTTATATAATATCGACTAATCATAAATATTTTTTTAATATAAAAGCTCATTATATATTTAACGGTAAAAATTAAATTATTTTTTTATAAAATATTTAATATTTATTTTAAAAATTCATTTTTTCTATAATAAATATTTTAATAAACTTTATTCTTAAGTTAATAAAAGGTTATTTATAAGGATTTTTAGTTTTAAAAAACTGTTATAAAAATAAAGTTAAATAATATTTTAATTAATTTATCGAAAAAAATTTGCTAAAATATAACGAAATAATTTAATAATTCCTTTAAAAGACTTTTCCATTTTTAGCAATTTTTTAATCGTTTTATTAATTTTAATTTTTATATCTTAAATCTTTTAATTAACTTAATTTTTCATTTTATAAAAATACTTAAAATATAACACGTTTTAAGCTTATAACTTACTAAAAAATACAATATATAAGCTAATATTATATATATTAACTTTAATCATTTAACTATATAAATAAAAAAAAAACACCTATCTTATATATATATTTTAGTCATGTCCTTATATATTATACCTAAAAACAATCCTTTAACCACTCATTTCAGCACATGTCACTTGCACAACTTACCTAGCCTAGTCCGGGGATTGGTCCAATCAAATGTTGCACAAGCTCCCCAACAAAACTCTAACCGTTTTAGTCTATAGGAGGCTGGGAGACATACCTTTTCTACGATCACGCATCACCACAGACAACGAAAAATACCCAATCGCCAGAGCATATTCAATACTAAGACTTGAGTACTTCATCTTCTGTCTCTGTTAAATTTTATGTTTCTATAGTGCTGTTTAAAGATCAGACTTCATTAAGTAATAAGGTCTTGAAGCCTGTAGATTTACCCAATATCAAAGTTCATAAGCTCTATACACACAGCGTGGAAGTACTATAGCATTATGGTAAAGCTAATAGCATAAAAATTCCCGATTATATTAAATACGCTATACTTTATAAATACCCCTATCCATAGATGACTCTGCTATAACGCTTCGCTCAATCGTGGTAAGGTGCGTTGTTAGGGCCATTAGCGGTAGACACCACGACGTCAATACTCGAAGCTCTCATAAACGATATCTTCGCCTTCTGTCCACTTCAACAATATCCTCATCATCTCTGGTCCCGTACAACAATAGAACTTTCGCCTACCCTTCTCCCCTTCTGATAGTATATCACCACTCTCTATTCTCCTCTCCAACACTTCGGTGCCTAAGTCCCGAACTGTAGATATCAGCCCCTTTTCCTTCTCGCCTAGCTTCCCAGTGATAAAAAGTCGAGTAACGCTTCCTAAACCACTTATTCTTTCCAGCACATCCACCGCTAGGGGTAGGTCCTGGCCCTTCAAGCTCCACAGAACTCGAAGCCCCTTTCCACCGTTATTCGCTTCCAACACTCCAGCAGCCTGCGCCATTAACGGCGTGATTCCAACACCAGCAGCGATAAACACGCTCACAGTCCCGTCGCTCGCCACGGTAGGCAGTTTGAACCCCTCGGCACCACCGAATCCAAGCACAGGTATCTCCAGTGGAACACGCATATTCCACCTCTCCAGGAACTTTGTCGCAGGACCATGTCTCCGAACCGTGATCTCGACCTCAGGCTCAACACGGTCCCGCACATAGCCTTGCTCATCTACGACGCTCGAATCCAGCGGCCCGCTGACCGTGAACGTGCGCACAAAATCATCATTCAAGCTCTGCGGGTCGTCATCCCGCATATGCGAGTACCCTATATCCAGCTCCGGCGCAAAGTCAAACGTGACATGATGTCCAGGCGACCACGCTTTAAGCCTCTTTTTATTGTCCACGCCAAGCTTGAAAACGTATCGTGAAATCGTCGGCGTAATTGTCTTCCGGGAAACCAGCGCCGCCATCGCGACCCCGGCGCCTGATTCCCCTGTGAGAGTCTGCTTCTCGGAAGCCAGTGGGCGCACCACGGGGTTATACGGCGAGGGCTCCCCCGCAACCCCCTTAAACGGCAGCCCGCCCCTTACAAACCGCGCCTCTTCCACATCGACCCGCACGGCGAGTTTCGTGCGCGGCATATACTTCGCCGCCGCCTCGCCAACCAGGATCGTTGTGCGACCGGTGAGATACAGCACATCGCCCGTCTCGAAATCCGGGACAACGAGTCCCGCGCACGGGTTCTGGTGCAAGTTCCCCAGCGTCTGGTACAGGCGATTTCCAGAATACTCCGGGTAAACAAGCGAAATCCCGCCTCCCCCCTCCTCATTCCTTAGCACGCGCATAAACCCCGGCGCGCCGCCGCGGTGATTCGCATCCATAGTGCGGCCACCGTGATGACTAGCAATAAAAAACAAATCCGCCTTCCCGATCAACTCCACAGCGGCCCGGGGTAACGGGATGCCAGACCCGCCACTCACGAGCTCCGGCTTCGGGACGCGGGGCACGATGGTTTTCTTGTTAAGGTACTTGGGGCAATTCCCCAGGCTCTCATCAACCAGCATCGCGAGCTGCAGCTCCGCGACCCCGGGCGCCGTGCGCGTCGCCGTGCCCACGGCCATGCGCCCCGCGAGCTTCACGCGGTCGCGGGTCTCGAGGTCGATGGATAGACCGGCCATAAGTCGGCCGCCTTCGGGTTTTACGACCGCGTCGTCTTCCCACTCTCCTGTCTCGTTTCCCTTCCCATCCTCGTCTTCTAGCAGCGCGGCGAGTACGGGGTCGAACCGCGCATCGACCGTTGCCCTGACGCCCAACACATCTCGCGCCACGGGACTACAGAACCCCGCCTCGCCGCCCCAAACCGTAGCCCAGGGCCTGCCCTTCTTGTCCAGAGCCCCGAACGCAACGAGCGGGGACCGCGCAACACGGTATCCCAGTGGCGCCGGCAAGTCGTAGTGCGTAGGGTTGTCGCCACGAGGAGGGAGCCGGAGGAGCTTGCGGACGGCTTTCTCGCCGGGGTGGAATGGTTCGGATTCGACGGTGGCGAGTTGTGCCATTACTGCTTGGCTACCAGGGAATCCAGCGAAATAGCACTCTGAAATCTCCTCTGCAAATCTGTATGATATATATAATGAGACGTTGATGAGTAGGGCCACTTGTATTAACTCCACTGCGAATACGAATCAAAGATACCTGGTATGTATGTGCGTTTCTCTCGTGGTGGACCAGACCACTATATTCCCGAACTTTTCACATTATATATATATATATATCAGATGGCCAAACCCGTCAACACTGATCCCCAGCTTCATATGTTCTATATGGATCGATATTGGTTGACGGGTGATTACCTGACTATTTTTCCGCGGTGAGTGATCATCGTTGACGCCATCGGGAAACAACCACGACGGGGAGCCATGACTACTAGGGTTATTTGTAATCCAAAAAGGGCGCGCCGAGCAAATTGGCATTCAAACCCCGAACGTGTTTAGCTCAAAAGGCGGCTTGTCCAAGAGGAGGAATAAAGCCCTATCACTGAAGACCAACTAGCCATTGCCTAACGGGTATAAACGTTTTTAAGAGGCCGAAGAATATCCGTAGTCTCAGCTAAGTACCTGCATGTAGGTAATAGCCGTAACTACTACAACTAATATCAGCGAATATAGTACATCAGGTTTATTTCATTAAAAAAAATCATCGGATCTGCCTTCAAACGCCACTTTGTCCGGATGGCTCCTATATGGGACGGCCTTCCGCCCGCTCATGCCAGCTAGACCATAAAGAAGGACATCGCTAATGTTACCACATACTCAAATGGTATGTGGTTAGGGTATCCATTATCACCAAACCCCCTGTACGTAACAACCGTCATTCAATAGAACTACTAGTATCTTGGATAACCATGTTGCGCTTCCAAATCACCGTCGTAATTATACCCCTGTCCCATGTTTCTCTGACCAGCAGCCGGTCCTGGCCGTTGCGGAAAATACCCTTCAGGTTGTCGAGGCGGCATCGGAGCTGTCATATTCCGTTGCGGCGGGGGCCTCTGGGCTAAGGAGGCGGGATTCGTGATACTGCGGGGTGGATAAGGGCGACCACTACCATAAGACCCATTGGAAACGTGTCCAGGGTTCGAGTAGATAGATGGAGCTGGACTAGAGCGTCCACCACTGAAGCGCTCGACCGGACGAGGCAGAGGTCGGTTGTATCCATCCATCGGGGGTGGAGAACGAATAGACGGAGGTATCGACGACGCCTCCGGCGAATATGCGGACGGGCTTGCGGCGTAGCCACCACCATTACCAAATCCGCTTCCGTTTGTCAGCACACGGCCGGGTTGGCCGGGCTGAGGGCCAGGACCAAAGCCCTGATTTGAGGATGTGGTTCCTGGTCGGGAGGGCGGTTGGTAGTTATTGAAATCAATTTGCGGTAGGGAAGGCGCTGGAGAAGCCGACCGATCAAAGCCCATCGCGGCCGCATTGCCCACCAAGGGGGTACGGGAAGACAAGCTGGACGCGGAAACGTCCGTGGCTGTCGTTCCTTGTCGTGTGACAGCTGGGCGCTTCTGGTCCCAGGAACTAAGTTCAATACTATTCGAGGAACCAGGTCGTGAGGTATACGGTGGTAGGGTAGCCATAGTGTCGTTACGGTTAAGCATAGGCATCTCTGGCAGCTTATCGTCATTACCCTCGTCCATAAAAGTCGGGAGAGTCGCCTGTCGTCCAATAGGTGGCTTCTCGCCTGCTTTCTTAGCGGCTTTATATTCCGCCTTCATCCGGTCTCGCTCCTCCTTAGCCAGAGCCTTATTGACCTTGGCTGTCACGATAGTCTTCAATCGTTTGTTGACCTTCCGTTCACAATAGCCGTGGAGGCCGCCATCTTGACGGGGAATATAGTGCCATAGGAAGAAGACGTAGAACAGGGTTGCAAGGAGTAGGAATAGGGCGGAAAACACCCAGATAACCAAGGTAAACACCATGCCTGATAGGATCACAACCTGTTGCTTGTTTTCGTCCGCAAGGTGCTGGAGTTTTCCAAAGAAAGTCCCGAGCGTGCTCTGCACACTGGAAACGTCGGTAGGGATAAGATCAGACCTGTAGACCGAGTACAAAGTTAGGGCGTTCACGACCTGACGTGGTCCAGAACAGAATATAACTCGGATCCAAGCTGAAGAATGTGTTAGCATGTACTTTACTCCATTACATACTCGTCCAGGATTTTTACTCACATTGAAAGCTGAAGTACGTAAAGAGTGCAACATATTCAGCGCCTTTCTTGGATTTAGTCAATTCGGCGAAGACTAGGAAACGCCTCCATCCTTGGCCTTCTCCGATCTTAACACTCTCCAAGCGGACGGCTAGGCTGTCAAGATAACATTCAGCGACACTGCCCCGCTTCATGACCCTCATAGCCCGAAGATGTTCGAAGCCTAGGTTGACGAAGGAGGCGATGATGCAAGCCGAAAAGATCCATTTCGAAACATCGAACGGAATAAGCTGTGTGGGCTCAATGGTAGACGACCAGGTGTTGAAGGCTAGCAAATTGATAGCAGTAAATGTATCGACACCATAGACGGCTACGGATAGAAGAAGAGAGAAGTAGAGGTAGCCGAAGGCGAGAGGAGTAAAGCAAGATGATGACTTGAAATCTCTCAGACTCTGAATGAGACGGTTAGATTGAAATTCGGGTGATACAACTCGCATAGTTACAGGGAACTTACAATAGCATCCCACTTCTGCTCAGGACGAATCTCGTCCTGTGTCTTACCTCGGAACCATCCCATATTGTTGATGGAAGCCGGTCGCCGTGAGAATCCGGCGACTCAAGAGCGGGAAACAGAAGAAGAGGGTATATCGAAAGTTCGCCGGTAAGAAATGGGCTTCGGAGAATAGAACCGAATTGAACGTAGTCACAGTCGTGGTGCTCCGTCGTTGTATATGTCGTCGTCAATCAATGATCAATCGTAAAAGCGGTCCGGCCGTCTTGCACAGTCGCACTCCCTCGCCCGCGAAGTATTCGACTGTGCTATCGAATAAGGAAGAGAGCAAGGGCTCGGAAGGATGTCAAGGAGACTTTTCTAGAAAAGAATAGATTCCCAAATGGGATTCGTAAGAGGGACAAATGTCGTCTTAGACCAGGAGACGTTGGAAACGAGCCGTCAGTAATGACAGGTCTCAGTGCGCTGCACTAACTAGAAGACATGCCAGACAGGCTTTAGCTAGTAGGTGTCTGAATGGCAGTGAAAAATGCGGGAGGCCGCTATTGCGGTCTCATTGCAGCGGAGGGCTATTCCTGGACCTGGGAACTTTAGGGACTTTGGGACCCGGAGATCCTAAGTTCTCCGGCACGTCTGTTTGGTTGATGCTCTCTGGCCTAATCGATGGGTCCGAGTGATGTCTCGGAATGAGGGTTTTGCTGAACTCTAGTAGCGAGAGACGAGAGTCGACTGCCAAAGCAGTGGATACCTGGGAAGCGCGGGTCGTATGTTGGGTAATGTTCGCTCGGCTTCGTTTGATCGACCACTGGGGCAGCGCCTGCACGGAGTCTCAAAAGATTGGATTAGGTTAAAGGATATGTAGATGTTGCGGGAATTGTGGATTGAAATGAGTGAATAGTGGTAATTAACCAAGGTGCTAAACAGACCAATGAACGAGTGTGATTGCGTTACTATTTGCAAAAGTCTCAATTTGCAATCGAGGGAGTCACTATCACAGCCATTGTATTATGGAGGAGAGACGAGAGACAAATGGATGTCGACTCTTGCGACCGGTTGAATGAGGGACAGAAAAGGAGTTTGAGAGGCAGGGTCCCTAGTAAGAGCACTGAGGGGATTGGCGCCAGGTACATACTGTAGGTACCACTTAACTTCTGTAGGAGATAAAGCACAACACAAAAGGAGATTAGCGTATTTCGGCATTTACTGAATATCTAGGTAGATAAGAAAAATATAAGAAATACCTGACATGGGTGTGTCCCATACAAAACTCAAAAATTATATTACCCGATTTAGTATAATATGTGATTCCACGCGACGTGGGACTCGAACCCACAGCCTTCAAGTCGCTAAAATGATAGAAGCTTGATGCTCTACCATTGAGCCAGCCGCGCTTAGGTACAAGTGTCTAATACACTTACTTATGGTCTCTATGACTAGAATTGGGTGAACTGGACCTCCGTTTGGTCAATGATACCCTTGATAGTTTAGCGCCTCTAGTCAAATAGCGCAAAATATTGCTCCATCCACTGAAAATTAAAGACCAAATAGCACTAGGTAGGCTCCAGTAGCAGCTTACCCCGATTGCGGCTACTGCACTGCAAACAATCAGGGGTCTACTCGGTTCAACTGTTGATTGGATCACATACCCCAGGTATGCAAGGTACGGGTTCTAAATTCAGCTTAGCGCCGAACCCCTTGTGGCTCCTCCGTGGTTTGAGAGTTTGGCGCGGGGGTTCCCTTTTGGCGTCAGTAAGTCTAACGGCACAGATGAATTTTGCTAACGGCACAGATGTTCCACTTTTCTCGTGACATCAACAGCTTACATTATCAACAACTCAGTACTTAAATGATAAATATATTACTTAATATATAAAAGATTTATTTTTAAAAAACTAAATAGAGTAAAATTGAATGAAAGTAGATCTATCGATAGAATTATAATACATATTTTTTGAAATTAATTAAAACGTTTTAAAAAATTTTAATATATGAATTTTAAAATAATTTTAACTTTATGAAATTAAATGATAAAAATAGCATTTCTTTACTTTTATATAATTTATTGCTTCGGATAAACGTATATATTTATCCGGAGTTTTCCCGATGTTTTTCCGAGTCGATGCACGCATTTAAAATAAGTTATTTTATATAAATTATATATAAATTTTTAAAAAATGCCAAAACTTATTATTATAGTATATAAAATAAGATTTTATTTAAAAATTAAATAAACTTTTTATTCATTAAAATGAAATATTTTTACGAATTCTTTTCATCGTTTTATAAATATTTTAAAAATAAAAAAAAATCAATGAAAAGAAATTTTTTAAAATTTAATAAATTACGTAATACTATTTTTAAATTTGAAATATATATTAAAGAATACATTCATAATTATTAAATTAAATAAATCCTATTTATATATATGTTTTATTTTTCATTATGCATTTATAATTGAATACGTGTTGAGTTGGTTAATGCGCAACGCTAAGTCATGGGAAAAGTGGAACATCTGTGCCGTTAGCAAAATTCATCTGTGCCGTTAGACTTACTGTTTTGGCGTCAATGTACCTAACATCGAATTGATATTTCCCCGTCTCGCCAATGCACCTGGGTAGGTACATATTTTGAGGCAACCGAGAGGTAGCATTGGACAAATCTCTACCTAACAGCAACATCCAATCTAGAGTAAACACGAAACATTGAAACGTCAAGAATTTATTATTTATTCTCCAAGATCCCCAAAACAAGTAGGCGGTTATAATCCTCTTACCATCGTAATAGAGTTGTTGAGGCAAGTCCGCGTCAAGTTCGTCTTACGCGATCTGCGGCGAGTGTTCCATCAATTCGACTTAGTTTTAAATTCCCTCAGCCAACAGAACAAACCGCCTCCGGTATCCTAATTCTGATAGGCCAGTAAGTAACGATGCGCTTCTAAATATACTCTCACGACAAAGTCAACAGACCCTCAAATATAATACGTGGCTAGGACACAAGACTGTACCAGTTTATTATAGTTTGAAGCAATACCCACCTTTGTTTGCATTCAGCGTTTAAGTCAATTTTCTTTGTCGGGTGTCTAACAAACGAAGACCTGGACAATACCGGTCTTACGGATCTCCTCCTACGCCTACATAGTGATCCTACGCCAAAGGTAGCAATATAAGTCGTTCATGAAAAGTCGTTAATCTCCATAGGCATGTATCCAGCTTGAAACGTATCCTCTCGCGGTAGCATGTTCTGCTGCTGGCAAGTTCCAGGCGATTGGGGGTTTCATTTTCGTCACTTTGACCTCACATTATAAGATCAAAATGTGATACGATCATTGATGCCAGAACCTTCTTTCCTTTTGACCTCACATTATAAGATCAAAATGTGATACGATCATTGATGCCAGAACCTTCTTTCCTTTTGGCCAAGTAGCTTTGCGATGGAATGGACAATGGATGCCTAGGTTACTAGAGTTATTCCGCTGGAAGGGGAACTAGCTGAAGAATCCTGGACGGATCTGTCTTTGGAATGTGAGTCTTTGTACGCATGCGAAGAACAAAGGCATTGAAAAGTGTCGATACTCCAGGAGCCTGCCTCAATATACCTCATTACCCAAGTTGAAGCTTTCCTTGGGCTAATCTACAGTATTTTCTCCCACATTATCCTGCGTTCTGAGTGTCTCGACTATTTTGCGAGAAGGTGTCGCCACCATGGTTTTCAAAAATCCGTACGAAGACGACTCGTCGGCGATGGGATATGAATTCGTTACTGAGTTGTCCCCTGGAATCTGGAAGACTTCCCGCAAGACCGACCGAGTAGAACATCTTGCCCACGACCTTTCCAATTTGTTGATCACGGACTCCGCCGATGAAGAGAAGAACAAGACCGACCTGTATCGTCTGATGAACTCGGAGAACCTAGACCTCGCTGAACCACTCGGCATTATTCTGAACCATCAAAACCTGCTCTCGTTGAAGGAATTCGTCACCATTCAGCGGCCTATAATAGGTCAACCCCAGGAACAATACTTCGCCGTCTGGGATTTCTGTGACGCCGGTACCCTTGCGAACCTGCTCGTTAGGCCAAACGCGCTCCCCTTGAATACTAAACTATACCCCGGTGACGACCCCAATGGCCCAAAACCAAACAGAGATGTGGACGAGAGTAACATGACATTGGACCCTCAATTTCTCGATCCTGAAGGGGAGGGAGAACCAATGGAGACGGACGAAAACGTACCAGGAACGAAGCACTTACCAGAATCATTATGCTGGCATGTGCTCACGTCGGTCATGAGAGCCCTAGCTTGGCTACATGATGGCTCTCGGGACATCCAATGGGGAAGTAACACCGCTCCGTCTCGAGTAAAATACGATAGAAACTGGGAGCCCATGCTACACCGCAATGTCATTCCTGAAAACATATTTCTCATGCATCCCAAGCGGAATGAGACGTACGGGAGCTGCAAGCTAGGCAACTATAGTCAGCTATACATTACCAGCCATCAACCAGGAGACGGCAAGAAGATAGGCGAGCGACACAGGAGTAAAGCCTTGGCTCCACCTCGGGGCGTAGAATTTCAA
Source organism: Hypomontagnella submonticulosa (assembly GCA_022984865.1). NCBI lineage: Eukaryota > Fungi > Ascomycota > Sordariomycetes > Xylariales > Hypoxylaceae > Hypomontagnella > Hypomontagnella submonticulosa. The sequence continues at coordinate 24,748 of JAJKLF010000065.1, read as the reverse complement.
CCACTCGAGGAACTCGTCCAACTAGACGAGAGGTATGGGTATACCTATCCTCAGCAAGTAAGTCCATGTGCCTCCCTTACTTCTGCTTAACTCGTGTACTCACAACATATCCAGCCCGACCAGCCGTACACCGTAGTTAGCGAAATCAGAGCGCTCGGCGAAGCCCTGCAAGCGATGATGCTGCCACCTGTGTACGACGGAAATAACCTAGCGGGGGTCCGCCATAGGTCCGTGGAGGACAATCTCCGAAGGACGGCTTACACGAACAACCTGAAAAACATGGTGCTGTTGTTGATGACGGGCAATCCGGACGAGACGAACGAAGACGGCAGCTACGTGTTCGGAGATGACCGCGAACACTTCACCACCCGCATCTGCTTCGAAGTCCACTGGGCATTCCTGAGCTGGAGAGAATCTGCCGACCCCGACGCGAAGATGTTCGTCGCGGAAGAAGAGCTGCTCGTAGAACAAGTGAAGGAGGATTTGGAGGAGCAAACCGTAGAGCAGAGCGCCAAACAGACAACCGAGGACTACTTGAACGAATTGGAGCGGCGGGCGAATTTGGATATGGACCCTGCGCTCATATCCGAAATGCTGGCTTTGTTCTCGGAGGACGAGGATCACGAGATCCCAGATCTGACGCCTCCGCCCACTCCACCTGGCGAGTATGTCGAGAACTACGATGTTGAGCTAATCAATGTGGCTGAGCTTCCGGAACCTGATCCGAGCTCCTTCGGTCGTTATTCCGATTCTTCTGATGATGATAAATAGGCAGAGTCATCAGCGAAGTATGGATGGATCCCCCTACGTGAGGTTGATGGTCTAGAGTGGTAATCGGGACGAGAACCACCAGGAGGAAATGTCTAGGAGCCTTTTTTGATATCACGTACGAAGCAAGTGTTGGTTGGCCGATGGTTTCGGCCAGTTTAAGTACCTAAGCATTGTATTGTAATGGCTGCCAATGCAGCATGTTAGTTGTCTTAGAGAAGTTATTTGGTGTGATATTTACTTAGTATATCTCGTCTTCTAAAGTTGTATCTGGTGGAACGTATGAACTAGCAAGATCAATTACTACTAGTTATGTTTCACTTTTCCTAAGCCATTCATTCTTATCCGAATTTTAGCTGCTGAGTATGCTACTTAGTTTGTGTCTCCCAATACTTCCACGTCCCATTGATCCACAGCCCCCTTACGAATTCCGCCATCCCGTAACCTTTCTGCCACCCAGCCCCCTTGGATCTCTCCTCGCTGATCTTCCAGAATAAAGTTCCCTCGTAGCAAGCTCTCAAATCATCTTTCCAGACTCGGCCATCTTTCTGCAACAGGAGCCACGTCGTCCACCATTCCATAAACGCAAAGCTCCAGCCCGCCGGATCGGCAGCACAGCGGTCCTTCCTCAGCAACTCCGCCAGATCGCCAACATCAAGGCCCCCGGTTCCAGACCTGTCAAACCGGTCAAACATGCGATCGAACCTCTCTTCGCTAAAGTTCCCGTCCAGGTCGTAGGCGCCGGAGTCCGAACCGTGCTTCGCCTTGTGGATGTCGTCCACGTATATGCGCAGAAACGGATCGGGTATCCAGGAGTGGCCTAACCGCGTCGGATAGGAGAAGAAGACGGGGATGAGTAGGGAGCCGAGGGAAAAGAGGATGCAGAATCCCAATTCGCGGAACCCGTTGTACACATCCCACGGCCAGATAACCCCGTCATTGTCGCGGTCAAAGAATTCTACGTGTTTCTGAAGGGCCGTCTGGGGTTTCTTCGGTGACGGTTTTATGGGATGTTCATTTTCCAAGAGCAAGTGCCCTTCACCGTCGCCATTCGCGCGCTTCCGGCGTTTTGGAGGAGGTGACCTGGTACTACGGCCTGCCATGTGTCTTAATTTGAAACTTAGACCGATTGGATTGTGTTGGATTGATATTGTTATTGTTGAAAGCACGTGGTATTCATATGTAGTGAAATTTGAAGTCTTGCAGCTGTCATACCATGGGTATAGGCGGACAATCACGTCATAGGTATGTCAATGCTGGTATTCGAAAGAGCTTGTTTTGGCACGGTGCCTTTAAGTATTACCAGGTAATTTAGTTATTGCCTATTATCCGGGAGTCCTTTTTTTTTTTAATTTGAGGATGACTAGGTACTAGGAGAAATACATAGAATGAAGTTGAAGAGATACCTTCAGAACTCAACTTTAACCTTGCCCCTTTTCAAAGCACTTGCGCAGGCCACCATTCGGTTAGAACGAAAGCCTTACCAATTAATACATAAAAGACTCTTCTTCCATCTAATGTGATTATATTATCCCTATTATTCGTCTCATAATGAGAGAAACTCTAATACCTCATTCACATATTCTAGACTTATTTCTCAAATTGTTTATGCTTTAGTGACGAATATTCGCCGAGCAGCCAGCCCAAGACGTCATCAATTGATATCATGCACCTAACCTTATCACTATCTTATCGGGCGGGAGGTATATATTGATGTATAGGAATAGCGCTCGGACCATGTCGTATGTTCCCCTGGTTGCTCCCTAACGCTATGGGAGACCGAGCCCGGACGTCACTTCAGCTTGAAGCTCGAATAAGCTTCTTTATAGATTTCCAACATTACCACGACGACCTCCGACGAATACGACGAAGTAAACGGCACGTCGTTGCGTCTGGATAGCTTCGTACCACAAGGCGGAAAGAATTATCGCCTAGTCCATGCAAACGCCCGACTAATTCCTCGGCGCACCGTCGTCAGAATTTCATCCCACCTGCCTAGCTACCTGGGTACAACCAGACTCGAACCAACCTCACCACCGCAACCATGCCGTCTTCCTCCCCCACACCCTCCCTCCTCCTGACAAAACGCCTCACCGCATTCCTCTCCTCGAATTTATCCCCGCAAATACACACAGCGGCCCTAACAACCCTCTCCGGCAAACTCCTCGCCTACGCCTCGCCCCACGGCGTCAGCACCCTGCGCACGCAATGCACAGTCGCGGCCTCGATATGGGCCCTCTACTCCACACAGACCGCCAGCGACGCCGTATCCCATGCGCAACCCCCGGTGCCGCGAAACCAGTCGTCTGACTTCACGTCGCTGCCGCCGGACCCCACGCCGAGCGCGGTCACGGTGCAGCTTGCGGCGGGAGTATTAGTGGTGCGGAAGCTGAGGTGTGGATTGCTGTTTGTGTGTCTGGGGCCGACTACGACTGATGGAGGCGGAGCAGGAGGGGAGGCACAGAGTCAGGGACAAGGGCAAGGAGGAAGACCGGTGCCCGCATCGACGCTGGCGCAACCGGCTGCGGAGCCGCCTGGTCCCACCCCCTTGGGCTCGCCATCGGAAAGCATAGCGAGTGTTGCGGCGACTACGGCGAGTATAGCGACAACGGCGAGTGTAGCGGCCTCCGCGGTTGTGGCCACGCGACGGCAAGCGGAGGAGCTGGCGCGATGGTTGGATGATAAGCTAGGATCCTTGGGGGAGCTGGAGGAGGGAATTCCGACTGAGACAAGATAATGGCGATGACAACGATATAGGGAAGAAAGGAAGTTATGGTCATGGCATTCCATTACGGGGTTTTATCGAGAACTCGATTTCTCGATCGAAAGATCCATCTGCAATACCGTCGGACTAAACCACGGTTCTACAAGCTACTAGCCTTGTATTGGTCATAGAGACTGAACATGCCGTCTACGGCGATGAGACGCCGCAGTGGGGCGCGAGGGAGGTAGCTGAAAAGCTTAAGAGACTGGCGGTAGCTACCCTTATAGTATCCCTGGGCTGTATTATAAACCTTGGGATATTGGAAGTTACGAAGCTGCAGCATAGAAAATTTAAATTCAGCAGACGTTTCATCCAAAACTAATACAAATCCATGACGAAAGTCCAGAAGTCAAGTTGCTCAGTTCAATGTTGTATGTCTTTTCACGTACATACATATATCTTCATCTCCCTCGGAGTTGACGACGCTCTTCATTACCTTTCTCATTTCAATTCATCACCGCTGAACAATAGCATCACTTAAATAGGCGCTCAGAGGAAGATACTTGACGACGACTTCTAGTTCTTCAAAGTTGCTATCATACTCACAATCTCCTCATCTTTGACCCACTGCCTACGCGGGTCACTCCTTGACGACGTGATGATTCTCTATTATGCAATACTAAGTATCAACGCATTCATCAACTCCTGGAGAAGCTGCTGGGCATATGACTCCAATCACTTTGCGGCCGTTTTTAAAGTCTTGATCCCACACACTCTACCTCCGCTCCGAGATAATGCTCGTCGACACCCCTTTAGTTGTTAAGAAACGGAAGCAAGAGAACGATGCCGACGGCACTACGGCTAGACTTCTGGCCTAGGCGAAACCGTAGGTGGTCGAGATTCCAATGCGAAAGAATGCCGAAGGGGAAATGGTGATCAGCCTAATAGCTGCGAGTAGGGCACAACTGATCATCAGCAATTTCAAAAGACTTGAAGACGTCACCGACGAGTTGAAGAGTTTATGGGCTATAGCCGCCCGGAACACGTTAGCCACGCTAAGAGAAGAGACGACTCGAAGGATAGCAGTCAATGCCTAGCATGCAGTGTGTCAGCTCACATGCAATCATATTGTCCAACGGAAGACGCCTGGAAACAGACAGACACCCCTTGCAAATGTATTTGGTCAACCAAAAGTTACTGTTCTACTGCACCCTTTCATCCACTGTGCTCAATTATTGGATGTCCGTGGCGGTTTGCAGTTGTGGCTTCACAGTAAGGTTCTTTTGGAAGAAAGGGGGGGTTACATTTATTGGATTCTGGACCTTGGTCGAAGAGTGGAAGATCAGAAAGCATTGGAACGCTTGAGTCCCCCTTAGTATGGAATTCAAATTTACATACATGTATCACCTAATCCACCTTCATCCGACTCACCATCGCCATATCCACCATCCCCCAAAACGAAATTGAGGAAAGTGATCGTGGAGATCTTCCTACTGGGAACATTGGATACAGGTTACAGATAAAGAGACTAAGGTGGTCAGAGCGCTTTGAGGCTATTCAGATAAAGAGATCAGAGATATTTAGGCAGACTGAGAGATCCTGGATTAGATTATTCAATTGAGCGATCTTCAACTGCAGGGACCTGATTATTAGGCGCCGTTTGCCATCAGTATCAAAGTCCAAGGGTTCCTAATCGAATCCTAGCTCATAAAAGCGAGACCACTGCATGACAGTGAAACTCTCAATGATCGTAGAAAAGAGGAGTGGAACACACGATCGGGAAGAGGACTATTACCACTAGCCACCTATACAAATTGGCTCTATGTGCTCTACTCTGATCAGTTGACGTATTATATGCGAGTGACTGGGCATATGGAGAGCTCCAGGGGTGGTGCTCTACTTTGCTCGGGGGACATCGGTAGTTTCAATACTCTTCAAGCGTATATTCCACCTTTCCACCTCACTCTACCAACATGCCACAACAGGACATAATGGGCGCCGTCCAAAACGTCTTACTAACGGACGTACCTAGGTAGCTAGTTCTGACTACGTCGCTCGTAAAGTCTCAGAATATAGTCTCATTCAGGATCTCCATTCATGTGTCTCAATAGATAATAGCGGGCGTTAGGAATACAGCCAAATGTATACCATCCAATCCATGTATATATCCCGTACATGTGGGGTATTCGAAGTATATTCATGTCGTCTCGGCTTATTCGAGATTTATGTGAGATCATAGCCATCATACCTTAACCGTTGTGATATGCCGACCCCGTGCTGCTAATCATCACATGCGGCGCCGTCTGGAAGCGGGAAAGCAGACGGCCGGGGCGTTCGGATTCTGCGAGAGTCGCACAGGAAACAAGAAACGCTAAGTCCCTTTGCGCCTAGGTATGTACCTTAGGTAGGCATAGACATGTGGCCTTTTCAATAGTCGATGGCGTTTCCCCGTCTCAACCTGGCCATCGTCGTGGAGCATGGTTTACCATAGGTAGGTACGTGGTTGGTTTGCTTCGCGGCGCAGGAGCAAAACCTCCTATTGTCTATGCTTGCTAGGCCGAACACGGGTCCAAATATCACGTCTCTATGCGCGTTCTACGCCCGCCAAGCCTGGCCTCGCGACGGTTGACACGGTACCGTGCAGGCACTAGGCAGGCTGAGGTTGCTTCCTTCTTGGGGTAGAGGAGAGATGGAGGCTGGAAGGGAGGGGAGAAGGATTGAACACGTCAGTTATTATTATTCTCTTTCTTCTTCGGGGGGAGGAGCTATCGCCACCATGGCTCCCGTCGGCATTGTGAAAGGCCAGCCGTGTATGCATAGGCTATATGGGATGAGTTGTTAGTTCATTGCTTCTTACTATCCATAGATCGATCCTACATTCTCACGCGTCGGTAGGTAATGTGGTGAGCTCGGTAAATATTGTCAGACAAAACCCGCATCCGTCTATTGGACGGTTAACCAAAATCATGACTAACACGAGCCAGAGAGTTGGGTCGATGGACGGGCTTGCTCAGGTAGCAGCAGATCGATGCCGGGTGGGCGATCGAAAAAGCCACCGATAGATACATGTAGGTAGGTAGGCAGGACGTTTACCTGCCCAGATTGGTATGTGTAACCAGCCCTATGAAACATCCAGCACATACATACATACCGTTCCCCATGCAGACATGACAGTGATGATCTAGGACCCTGGATTTCGCTCGGGACAATTCAGGGTCTCGGCACACTGCGGCTGTACTGTGCACCTCTGCGGGAGGGGCGTGAGGAGTGGGCAGATCGTCCAATGCCACAAAGATCTAAGCTTGGAAGATGGCACGATCAGGCTGCGAGGAACCGTATCTCGAACACACATGAGTGGGAGGGGCTCGCGTTAGTACTGGTAGGATGTGTTCCTTGTCATAAAACGGTTTAACCTCCTATAGCACCGCAGCAAGCCGCAATCATTGGACCGATCGTGAAATAAGTGGTACCAGTATATAGATCAGAACATGTAGAAGTAACAAGATGGGGGAGAGCATTCTGCCCAACGTCCTTTGGATGTCGAAGGGCCAAGGCAATGATCATGCCATCACGGTATCGCCGAAGGATTGAGCACGTTCGTATAGGTATGGGAACTCAGATAATTCTTCTCACACCATTCGCCCCCGCAGAAGCAGAAGTCGAGGTGGATGCATGTTGGATTTCCAATATGGGAACAAACTTATACGACCCCGATATACCAAAAATCATAGTCTCTCAGTTCCCAATGCCGTCTTCCGGTATACTCTCATGATACTCGTCTACATTAAGTGAATCCAAAATGCAAAAAGGGGGTATCAAATGCAGATGCAGTGCCTAAAAGCAAATATCGTGTATGCCCAGCAATGAACCTCGTAGTGAAAATGCCTAATAGCACAGATGGCGGGTATCATCCTCTACAATCGAAATCACATGCGCCCAACGCCTTTCGTGTACTTCGTCCGTTGCCTTATTTGACCTGTCCTGTTCAGATTCGCTGGAATAAGTCGTATGTCCAGAGATTGCTAAAATGTTCACCACGTCTTCTCGGCCAGAAAACCGACTGAATACCGAGGTACCGGGCTGTCCCAATGGACGGGAATCATGCTCAATAAATTGGTAAACATTTGACCGTTCTTTCTGAAATTGGTGACTTCGACGGATAGCTCGTTATTCGACTCGACTGCTCGTCGCATCCTCTTGACGAGGTCCTTGTCGACGTACTTGCGACTCGAATGCTTCCGTACTTTGCCTCCCGGCGCTTGTAAGAAACGGCAGTTTCGCCCGATTATTTCGGAATGTGAGTAACCAGTCAACTCAACGAATGGGTCTGATGCGTAGACCACGGGGCAGTCTGGTTGTTGAAGATCGCACATTATGAGGGCACAAGAAGCATCGATGGGACCGAGTTCGATAACTGGGTTCGGTCTTGTCATGACTCGGATCTAAAGTTGTTAGGATACTCTGGCTATCTAAAGGGGGAAATTTGAGGCTTACTAGGATGCTCATCATATCAAAGCCACTCGGAGCATATAGTCCGGGGTAGATAATAGCATCATGCACGGTGTCTCTAGACCCCATTCCAAGGCCGTTTGACATTGTAGCAGAGGCTGCAACAGAACCACCGTCCCCGTAGTGATACTATGTCAACTCAAATATGTCAGCATTCAAGCCGTTACGACGACTAAGTGTTACTGGCCGTAGAAGTATGGGGTAATGGACAGGAACGATTAAAATGGAGACGCGGTAACTCACCCGCAGGGCATTTTCTTCCCATGGATTCATGTTAGCCACTGTAGGGTTCTAGTAATAGTATAGGTGTGTTCCGAGGGGATTCGGGTTCGACGTTGGGAGAAGTATGACAGATCTTCAGAGCACGCAAAATAATCTAGGTGATAATCCTGCCGAGCTAAGAGCGATCTCAGGGTCTCTTCAACTCAAAGTAAGATAGCGTCTCTGCCGGTTTCTTTAGAAAAAAGAGGAGATGGTCGGGCATGTAGCGTGAGCTATAGACGATTTATGTGTTGGCTCGACTCGTGTGCCTCTTCTCTTATCAAGGGAATATGCAGTGAAGCATTGCATTGAATCGTGATGAGGAGGATTAGAGACATGTTACTAAATTGATAGTGCATATGGTTTCGTATTGATGAAAGGCGGACGTTGGATCGCAAGTGGGTATGGGTAAGATGGCAGGCGGCATATTCTGGTCTGATGGCACAGGAAGTACAGGACCGAAAAGTAAGATAATGAGATGATCCTCTGTTGGATGATCACCGTGGCTTGATGCTGTGCCAGTGATCGAGCGTCATAAAGGCCGCCATCACTAGTAGCCGAGCCCTGGTCCTAGAAGAGCCTAACGCAACGCAAACGCAGCCGACATTTGACGGGAATGGCCAGTTAACCCTATTCTAATTCGGGAAATGGGCTTTATTGCCTTTCTGATGAACCTCTGATCAGAATCCGGGAGTCCGATTCCTGAAAAGTATGCTAATGTTGGGGTTTCAGATCCCAAATTCAAGGTCCCAGATCTCTCAAGCTTGAGCCTCTTAGACACGCGTTGCTATAACTAGAAACCATTTGAGAAACGGTTTCAATGTGGATTCTGGTAACGAACCTCGTGCTTCGCCTGGTTTACGGTTTACATTGTACGCACCGGGTACCGAAGTACCTTAGATAGGAAAACTTGTTGTCATCACTTCCAAGTTTTATTGTATACCGGTCTCGGCCGGCCCCTCAAGCAAGCAGGCCCCTCAAGGCGAATCGTGATGTGGCGGCGGTTTGCCATTTCCGACATTTAGCTTGGGTCTCATTACATATACGGGTGAGGAGGTAACTAGTAAAAGGCAAAGCGTCTGCGTCTGGTTGCACCGAGGCTGTACGAGGTTAGGTATAGTGTGAGTAAGACTGGAATTTTCTGTCAAGTTGTGGCACATTGGGTAACAAGTTGCATGCATCGATCGCTACGGACGCCGTTTCTGTCGAGATCTTGAAAGAATCTATCATCGTCATGACCCATTGGATCGGGATTTTTGACTTGAACCAAGTGGGTCCTATACGAAATACACACATCCCCAGTCAGTTCCACAGAAATTGACATCTATAGTCTGTGCGTTGGGGCTCCGTTCTTTCTCCGGCATCATGCTATCCCGGGACTCTACATATCAGCCTCAAAGTTCAGCCTCCACGTGACGTGATGAGGATCTCCCTATCTTGGCTATATGTACGAGCTTAGACCGGTCTTCATATCCTACAAACTTATGACGCACTCACAAAAAGGAAAATAAGCCCGACTTTTCTTACCCCAAATATATTATATTTTACTTGTCTTCAAGATGAAGAACGCGAGCAACCGTTAAGAATCTAGTAGTATAATAACAGATACGCATCTGACTTAAGCTGTTCATCGCCTCCAATCGAAGTTCGATCTCACAACTCATCCCCAGTTTCTCTAAAGCACAATGCAGCGTGGCTCTCTCAACTAAAATCCAATAGTGGAGTGGGCGCTTGCATGGCCTTTTCTGTTGCAGAACCAATCTCCGGTTCCGGTTTGGTGGCAGTCTTACATGGCGAATCTAAAGAATGGGGTATATCTTACCTAGAGAAGTTCCAGGAGAAAGAAAAGCAATCGTAAAACTAGCTTGATATCGAGTCTTATCTTGCATGGCCGAGATACAGTCTCAGATTAAGGCGAGTTCGGGTACTAGACTTACGTGGAGAAAGCCGGGGTCGATGTATAAGACAATGAACTTTTCGATAGTATAGCAGCAAATACTCCATTATCCTCACGTGGCTATTTGCTCCCAGTCCGGCCTGATAGCCATGGGAATTTAAGACAGGTATTAAAAAAAGCCACTACGGCGATCTTGATCCCCGGTCTAAGGGGTAATGGCATTTGTTGGAAATGGCTATCTTTCGGGGTTCTAAGGATTACGATGTTTGCACCCGAGTCATTCGGAGTTACGATGTAGATGGTCAATAGTGAAGTACGCCTCGAAAAAAAAAAAATACCTGGATGCTGCAAATAGAAGAAGTCGACGAAAGAAAACTATAATGTCAACATGATCCTATTGGCAGCTCCTTTACAACCATTATAGAATACAGATGGACACTCGCGACTCACTTCAGTTTTAACTATTCTACTATGATGATGATGATATTAACGTCTGGGGCGTCAGAGTATCTACAGTACAAAGTCCTCCCTGAGCCATCGCGTATCTAAGACGCATGAGACGTCTAGAGTAACCTCTTCGAGGAGGCCAGAGCTAGAGTTTCGCTTGACATATGAGATCCTCCTTTCCTGCCGTTGCATACCCCCCATTTGCAATATATGGAACGTAACTCGTCGATATTACAGATAGCCTTTTGTAAGATTCGGAATCAGATATTGTTGGCACGTAACCGTATTGTAAAGTAAAGACGAAGGTCTATACAGCTAAGATCATACTCTATTCTCCGAGATATCTCCTATGGGTCTCACATGTTTCAATCGCAACATTTTTGTATAATGAACGTTTCTGTAGAAGTTTTGTGGTTCTTAGAAAGAAGACATCCCTTAAGACTCTGAAATTATTCCCAAGTAGGTACATGTAGATATCATAGTTTTTAGTCTCAATTCTCTAATGGCCGAAGTGTAAAACGGCTGTAACCTAAATTGTGTCCGTAGGCTGGAGAGATGACTCTCATTTATCCACAGTATAAGTATCTAGTGGTTTACTATAATTGCAAAATTTACAAAACACCACGAAAACCCCTTAACTCATCTACACTACTTGCCGTCTTTTCCGTCTAGGAGAGTCATTGCAGGAGACATAAAACCTGAAATCCTAAACTAAGATCCGATCATCCATATACATATTATTATAATATCTTCACCCAACATAAAGGTTTAGCGTGAGCGAATTTAGTCAAAACCACCGAAGCTACATCTTCTGAAAATCATTTCTGTATACCCAATGACTGTCTGATCCAACTGCCTCTGACCGCTTGAGCTAGAAAAGTCAAGGTTTGTAAAAGACTCGATCCGGAAGGTTATCTGAAGTTATGCTTGAGCCCAGCCCGGCCCGAAGCGGTCCCTTCCTTCTTACAGCTTCAGCTAGAACGTGAGACTCATGTCCTCGGCGACCACTATCCCCTTACTGTGCCTTGCTACGATCGAACTCCACCGATTGACCCGGTAAACTCCGGCGCAAGGAATCGAGACAGCGAGAGATGAAGGTTACACTTCAAAAAGTACCAAGCAGCATTTAATAGATATGGCGAGTACTTAGCGGTTGGGAACGCAATACAGAAAATGCGCCTCTATAGGGAAAGGCAACATTTGGATGCTGTAGGCTAGCCCTAACTCGAGCTCCCATGGGGTGCCATGTGCCAGAATTCGTCGCAACTCCTCTTAGATCGAGGCGTTCGTTCCAACGACTATTCTCTTTGAGGAGTCAAAGTAGGCGAGGGTGTACTCTATCCGTATACCCAAGCTCACCCTGTCCCCTCGAAGGGCTACATAAATGTAGCAATGCGCTATTGATGCGCACGGGCTGAGGGAGAAGGATTGCATAAACGTGTTCTACAAACCGTAGATACTCTTAAGCCCCCTAGACGTAAACAATACCGTTATCAGACTGCCTAAGAAGTAGGACTTATCCATCTATACTGGTACGTTCTACGTTGCTGGACATGTGGGCACACGGACGACGAGATCAGACAGCCATAAACACCAAGCGGCCACGTGAAATTCATAATCGCCGCCACGAAAGTTCAACCTCGTAAGCGAGCGTAACTTTAACTAACACTCGAGTGCTTACAACGTGAGGAAAACCAGAGCATTTAAGTAGTCACGAGAACCAAAAAACTTAGAAATCATATCATATCATAATAGATGAACGGAGTTTTGTGCCCTAGCTACCTATAGAGCCTTCCCACCTACCTACTCCAGCGACCTATTCTTCCGAACTAGGTCGATATGCAATTGCAATTGCTTGCGCGTCGTCTCTCGTAAATGCCATCCCATGCCCGAACGCCGTTGCAATCATTGATGCCAGTCCCATCCATCCATCCGTCCGTCAGTCTATCTAGCTAGCGACGGCGTTACGATAAGGCGCGCAGGCAGGCAGGCACGCCGTAATATAAACAGATTATTCGCACAAATATCAAACAAGTAAACGTAAGCGCACAAGCCGGTAGACTTCTTTCTTCCCGCGCTGCTTTTTCTTTCCTTCTGCTTCCGTGGGTAGAGTCGTTGTGACTCCATCGACAGGTACTAATACTGCGCGAAAATAAAGATCTCTAGGCTCTCCGTAGCCACCCTAACTACGACATCGAGCATGGCCTGAGCAATACTCAGAAGCACCGCCGCCGCGAAGCTCACGAGCCATGCGGCGACGAGCACGACGGAATCACCTAACGTCCCGTCTGCATCCGCGGGTTTAGGCGGTGCTCCTTCATCTCCGTCCAACGGGTCGGGCAGTCAATGCAGCCCGACCAGTCGACGATTCTTCGTCTGCAGCTGGCGGAACTTCTTATCGAGCGCGTCGTGCTGCTTCTTCGCCTGCGCGAGCGCGCTCTCGGCGTCCTCGACGCTCATAAGTGGAGCACTGCCGATCGACGGCGAGGGGCCGCCGTTATGATCCTGGCAGCCGTACACGGCATCAGCGTTCGCGGGCGCGCCGTTGAAATCCTCGCCGGGACGACCGCTGAACATCTTGCGTTGGTCATCGCCGCCCTCGACGGGGGGACAGATCCATGGCGCAAGCTGCTGCAGGTTGACGTTGCGGCCTGAGTTGGGGCCCGAGCTACCGGCTTTGTAGCCGTTGAGATTGAGGGACGGCAGTACGTGCTGGTTGATGCAGCTGATGGCTTCCTCGCGGTGCATCTTACCGACGGGGTCGCTGGGGTAGTTGCCAGGTCCTGACGGGAAATACGACGGTGTCCCGTTAGGCACGGCGCGGTTCTTCACCAGGCTGAATCCCGTTGCGGGCGTGTGTCGAGGGGCCGAGAATGCGGTAGGACGAGCACTCTCCGCCCTTATGCGGTCCTGTAACTCCAGGTACAACTCGGCTTCGTCTTCCGTCAAGTTGAGAAGATAGTCACCATTGGGTGTGAGGAGCACGGTATGATCGTTAACTGTCTTTCGAACAGGCTGGAAGGCGTTGAGCTTATCTTCATCGTCCTTACTGACGATCGTCTTTAGCGTAGGTGGGAGCGACGTCGGAGGGTGGTTAACGATGTCTGAACGGTAGCCTTGCATGGCTTTGAAGAAGCTAATCGCCTCGGCATCTGGAAAAGCGCCACTCTCCATAATGGCTCGGAAGACGTCGCGGAGATTAGGAACTTCACCGACGTCCTCGTCCATGGGCGGCTCTAGCTTAGGCTCTGAAGTGTGGCCCACATAGTCAGGAGTCAACACCGTGGTCTTCGTGGACTCATTTAACCTAATCGATGTGTCGACGGTCACGGGGCTCCTTGGGGGGCTCTTCACGGCCTTATTCTTCCGTACTACACCGGTACTGGGAGATTCAGCTACTGAAGAGGAGGCTTTGGCGCCTTTACTTATCTTCTCGCCTGAATCTGCCGGTGTAGTGGCTGTGCCTTTTGGAATTGGAGGCGCGGCAGTATCCGACTGCGGCTCTGCACTTGGGGTCTCGGGGCGGCTTGCGCTAGCCATCTTCTTTTCCTTCTTTTGTTTCTTCTTCCTTCCCAGGATAGGCGCGATCTCTACCTCTTGCTCAACTGGCTTCGTCTCGGCGATCTGCGCAGCGGCTTCCTTCGAAGCTTCTTTGCGTTGTTTGCGCTGCTGACTCTTCGTAGTTGCGCGCACAGATGCGGAGCCCACCTTCGAGGGCGGTGGAGAGCTCGTCCTAGACACAGAGACGGATGCGCTCACAATAGATGCTGTGTCTGAGATGATCTCACTGACTGGTGTCCCAGGACGGTGAGATGAATTAGCTATTTTGGGGGCTCGAATCGATGTGATATGAATAGGTGGAGCCTCAGTCTTAGGAGTGTGGACGAGACGGAGGGTCTTTGGTGCGACCTTCGCGACGGGAGACGATACGGACGCCGTGGTTGGCGTAGGGGTGGGCAGGGTAGAGGCGCCTTGAGCCTTCTGGGTTTGAGTAGCACTGGAAGAGATTTGGCTGGCTGATTTATCCGTTCCACTAGCTGTGTCACTCACACTAGCTTGTGGAATAGTCTTCGTGGCGGCCGCGATATCAAGAATGCCAGGGACCGGACGCTTGTCCGCTTTGGCACTGGCAGTACTGGCTCTTGTTGGCGGCGTTTTGCTCGCTGCATCACTCGTGGCCTTCCTGGCTAGAGGCGCTTTCGTGGAAGCCGATGACTTGGCCGGCAACGCTGGGGTTACCTTGGGAGAACTTGCCTTGGCCGAGTTGAGGGCAGGGAAGTCTTCTTCCTGCAGAACACCCTTGCCTTTCGATGACTTCGAGGCTTGAGCTGCAATGTCTTTTGATAGACCGCTTTTCGCGGCTAGTTCTTTGATGCTCTTCTTCGCTTCAGTTCCGGCAACGGCAACGACATTTTCCTTCTTGGTCGAAGCTGGCTGTTTCATAGCGGCCTTTGGCATAAGGGGAGTCACAGGCCGCGGAATAGCAGGGATTTTCGAAGATATTGCGCCCTGACTCGGCTGACCTTGCGGCGCAGGAGTTGAACTCCTAGAGGCAACTCGCGCCGAGGTTAACGACGGGCTGAGGCCAAGGCCGGGAGGCATGGATGGCGCCCGTCTACCATCTGCTAAGGACGACAGTCGAGGTTCGTCCGGCCCATCGAAGTCCGCAACGAGGGCGTCTACGGCCAAAGAGGCTTCGTCGAGCGGGATGTCATCGTCTAAGATAGGTACGTTAGCTACCGTATTCAAAGCCGCATGATAATCTACACTACTAAGGAGACTGAAAAGCAGGCGTCACGCAGGCAAGCCGTCGTCGTCTTCCACAAAGTTATACATGGCAGTAGCAATGGATATGGGGAAGAAATGCTATATTGAGCAGCCTCTTAGGCCTGGTCTGGAGGATCGACCTGCGTGTTAACGTACATGAAGAACTTTGTGGAAGACGACGATGGCTTGCCTGACGTGACCATGGGACCGAATTATGCATGGAAAAGCAACAACTGAATAGTGCCAGAAACGAAGAAGTGTGTATCATCTTAAGGCAAAGCCCTGATCGCGAAGCCTCGTCGTTTTCCAACAGCAATGGGGACGCCAAATGCAACCTAGACCCGCCCTGGGTCATGCCTCTGCAATGCTCGCTCAAACAATGTGGTGGAGTATTCCGATTATTTCCTTTGACCCTTCCGAAAACCTAGACGCCCCTGACGAACCCCTTCGGTGTGAAACCAAAAAATCAAACGCGCCGCCATTACTCCATTGGCACTATAAAAAGGGGCTACCATCTGCCGTATACGCCACTCCCGTACACCATGCTGGGGTTGTACCCACCTTGGGTTTGACCGCCATACAGCCCCTGTCCGACTCCGGTGCTGGTTCCCTGCTGCTGGTGCTGCATTCTCGCCTGCAGGATACTCGGGTCCGCAAGATCTACTAAGCCACTCCCCCCAGAGGAGGAAGTGTTAGCGTGTCTGTGCTTCTTCCCCTTCTTCTTCTGCTTTGGTCCGAAATCTTGGAAAGCTCCTGGCTGGGAACCATGAAGCGATGCCAGAAGGCCCGGAGCCGGAGCAGGAGCTGGGGTAGAGGAGGTGGAGGGTAGATATTGATTACTAAAAGGGATGTACTCACGCTTTGCAGCTTCGTGCGCCTGGGCGCCGCCCGCGCCTCTTCCCCGGATTAGAGACTGAAGGAGTTCACTCGAGTTGTCCTTGGATCCCGCGCCGAAGGCCGATCCTCCGAACGAATGGCCCTGGCCGAACATGCCGCCATTAACGGGTGTTGTGCCTGTTGACTTTAGTCCCGGGGGAGGTCCCGGCATGGACGAAGGGTATAGCTGATTGCCCGGCTGCGAGCGATACGAAGACGGCATCATAGACGACTGTTGAGCCATGTACCGCGGATCGCCAGTGGACTTCACATTGATTGAGCTGGCGTTGTTCTCGTTTGCGAAGCTGAATCTGGACTGTTGGCGGCTGTGTCCTTGCCCTTGGAAGAGAGAGGAGGACTGGGGTGAG
Source organism: Hypomontagnella submonticulosa (assembly GCA_022984865.1). Taxonomy (NCBI): domain Eukaryota; kingdom Fungi; phylum Ascomycota; class Sordariomycetes; order Xylariales; family Hypoxylaceae; genus Hypomontagnella; species Hypomontagnella submonticulosa. Next base: position 8,151 of record JAJKLF010000065.1, on the reverse strand, counting down.
ATGCCCGGGGGCATCTGATCCGCGAAACTGCCCTGGGGACGAACATGGAGATGCTGTTGCGGCGTTATAGTACGGCCGCCTACAGAACCAATAGTTGAGGGGAGTTGGTCGAATCTAGAGAGGCTCGGTCCGAACAGCTCACTTGCGCTATTCGGCTGAATGGGAGGACGCGCCGCATTTCGTCTTTGGTCGTAACGACCACCATCGCGACCCTGGTCTCTGTCTTCGGGCTCACCACCAAGCGCAAGGCTACCGCTCTCAGGTTCGCCTTCAGAAGCCTCCAGATTTTCGACTTGTTCCTCTTGGTCACCTAAGCGCGTCTCCTCTTCTTCTCTCATGGCCCGTCTACGTGCACCACCATTGGCGTCGAATAAGGGGGGGTAGGAATCGTCCTTCTCCTTCAGCGGTAAAAACGCACTCTCCGGACAAGCAGCAAGCACTCGCATAACGTCATTGAAGTCAGGCTCATCATCGTCTCCTTTCACCTTCGAGGATACCTCCGTGGCAGCGGGTGCGGGTTTAGCAGATGTATCAACTGCGGGTTGCTTCTCGGCCTTCCGGCTAGTCGGAGCGGGCTGCTCGGTATGGGTCGCATCTTCGACGGCCTCCTGTGTAGACTCGCTGGTTACGGGCAACGAAGTTGATATAGCGGGACTCGAAGCAGCACCGCTAGTAGCGTGGCTACCTCTTCTGCTCCGCTGCTGAGTGGTCCTTGCCCAGTTCGCCGAGGCTGGCAGAGCCGGCCCGTCGCCAATTTCCGAGCCTTCTTTACTAGAGGTACGGACCATAGACTGAGATCCGATAGCCGGCAAATGGGTAGAACCTTGTTGTCGGGAAACAGAACGCGATGACGGACCGGCCTTCTCAAGCGGACGTTGAGTACTAACGCCATTCAGAGAGGAGAGATCCTGTCGAGTATAACTATCCTCCTCGTCGCCGAGCTCGTGTAAGAACATGCACTGCCGGTTTCCGCACTGCTCATGCCGAAGCCACGCGGAACAGTACTTAGTCGTCCCCAGCTGGGCCTTCAGGGTGCGATCGCCGTTACGCGACCCGTCCACAGCCTGGATGCAGAGCCTAGCTTCTTCATGCTTCTCGAAGGTCACATAAATTCCTAGGGATTGAGGTTGGCCGTCGGTGGCTTTGCGATTACTGATCGAGATCTTCTGGATGTTGCCGTATTGGCCGAAGAATTCGGGTTTGCGAAGCGTCTTGAGGAGTTCGTCCTCCCGAACGGTAGGCGTAAGGCCTGTTACATACACAAGGTTCTTCTGCACGACACGGACACCTTGGAGGTTCTTACGGCTTTCTTTCTCGGCCTCGCGCTTCTGAACCTCCTTTTGACGTTGTTCGGATAATCGCTTCTTCTGATTCTTCTGGATGTTTGCTCGAAACTCCGCTTCCCTACACCAGATTAGCTAATCATGCTTTGCTTCGGCTAACAACGATATACGTACTCTTCGTGGGTGACGACCTTCCATTTGATGTCTTTCTCGTCGTAGGGTCGTCGGCATGCAGGGCACAGTCCGTTCAGGTTGTTCTTGAGATTGTTGTAACAAAACTGACAGATCTAGAGCAGAAGTAAGCAAACATATCCTAATATCAAGACTAAAATTGTTGCTATGGTCCTACCTGATATCCGCATGGACACGGTCTGAAGTTTCGGTCGGAGAGATCGAACTCTTCTATGCATAGAGGGCTTCAACTGAGTGTTAGTAATCTATGTAAAGAGAGAAGGCCCAAGCGGTACGAGGATAAGCTTACCAGGTATCCTCTTCATCATCGATGAAGGTATCTTGTGGAGCCATGATGACTTGTCAAGCTTGGCCGAAGACTTGAGGTTTGATCAAGGGCGCAGCTCCAGTATTAGGTAGTATCGGTAACGTTCAACTCGGGGATTAGATAGCTAGAAGCTATTGGAAGTCGACGTAGATGTGTACACACGAAGCGCGGCGCGTCGTGGCTATGTGTCAAATTCGGGTTGAAATATCGGGTGATTGATTATGCACGAGAAACGAAACAATCGATACCAGGCGAAAAAAAAAACCATGCGACACCCCTGCAAAGAAACGCGTCTCAAATGAAAGAGGTAGAGAGACAACTGGTTTGTCTGATGACGTCGCGTACGGCAGGAGACAAGTTGCAGGAGGTGGTGACCAGTTGGTTGGGTGAGATGTCGACGTGAAGGCGAGAACAGGTGAAGGTTAAAAAGGCAAAGGAGGTTTAATGCAGAAAGATTGGATCAGAGCGTCGAAAAGAAAGGTTGACCCGATTCGCGCTAGGAAACCTGAGTGGCCTATTTGGGCTTAGTGGGTTAGCGTCAATTTCGAATTTTTGCCTCAGCCCTTCCATCAGCGTTGCTCAGGTACTTGGCCCAGCATACATACTGTGGTACTGTGCAAGGTACCATAAAACAAGGAACAGTCAGGTCAGGCACTGGCACTTGCACTTACCTTAAGGACTTGAGTATTCCGAGTACCAATCGACATTGAAGGGATTACATAAGACAGGAAACGACGATGTTCAGTATGCACTGACACTCAACACAGCTTCAATACTGAGCTGCTAATTACAAATAAAAGTAAATCTACCTAGACTTACCGATCTACTAATCTGCATTCGGCCTTCTGTAGAATTCTCTGTTGATCTGGATCAGTCCGAGTGTCAGGAACGTTTATTAAAATGTCGGGAGTTAGAGGTGTAGGTCATGTGCTACGTCACGAATACGGCGGTAGGTGCTAAGCTAAACATGCCTACTACTTAGTATGTACCGTAAGAAAATCTGGTGGGACCAATTAATTGTTTAAGTATAATTTTGAAAATTTAAGCTGTTTATTTATAGTTAATTTTTTTATAACGTTTAAAAATGCTTCCGCTCATGTGATTTAACGTTATAACGATTTTTATAGTAAATTTATTTTTTACGTTTATTTATTAAATAATATATCATACATATTTAAACAATTAGATGTATTTAAGTTATATATAAATGATTTATAAAATTTTTAACGGCTAAGGAAGGTTAAAATTTAATTTTAACGCATAAAATTCATTTTAAACCTTAAAAATATACTTAAATTTTAGGTTAAATAAGTAATTAAAATTATAATGCTTTTATTTATGTTTTAATACTATTATTTTTGCATTATAAATATACGATGCATTTACATTTAAATTTAAATATACTTAATATAATCTATTAAATATAAATTTTAAAAATTGGGTAAATAAAATAAATATGTAAAAATAAATAATTAAAATGCTTTGAACGTTTAAATGCTTTTTAGGTGAATTTTAATTTTTTTTCTTAACTTTTAAAATTTTTATTTCATTTTTAGATTTATAATAAATACTTAATATAATAAGGCTTTTTCTAAATACCTCATTTTATTATATAGCTTCTTACGTTAATTATATTTTTATCACGTTAAATATTTTAATTAAATATTAAATAATGCTATAAAACATATATAATACCGGAGGTAACTTATTAATACTTTAATAATTAAATATGATAAACTTTTTAACTTAGCTGATAAGTTAAAGTGACATGTTTATCGATATAAGGGTTTTTATTACGTTTTAATTTATTGTAAATGTAAATATTATGATTAATGGGTTTAACATTATATTATTAGGAAGCTTTTAATTTATTTTAATTAATTTATCTTTCTATATTACTAAGTAATTTTTTGCATTCGTTTAGAATAATTTGGCCACTTAATTTTAACAATATTAAAATAAAATAATAAGTTAATTTTACCCTCATATGATAATATATCTAATATTAAATAGAGATTAAGAAAAGATGATATAATTAAAACGCATGTGGGGCATAAAAAAAATGCATAATAAGTTAAGAAAAACGAGGTGATGGAATAAAAAGCCAAGGTGTTAAAAGTAAAGAAAAAAAAACCATTAATAATAACCCTTTTAATATATAAGTTATTAAAATAGACAAGAAGATAATTTATCATTATAAAAATATAAAATTTAAAAATGTTATAATTAGACATGTTAATAACTTTTAAAATTCCATGGCCGCCCCGAAAAAAAAGCCACGTTTCGAGCTACAGCCCTTTGTAAACTTTGAGGAGCTTAAAAATGTATGGCTTTTTTTTATAGGGTTTATTATGCTGGCTGTAGAATTTTTCAAAGGGGGCATAATGGCATATAGGGTATGTGTGATAATTTAGAATAAAGAATTGGGGTAAGTTTAGGGTGTTAATATTTGTCTGGAGGTTATAAATTTATAGAATATAGGTAATAATAAGGTTGGTAATATCTTTAATTTAATGTATGTTAAAATGTAAGTTGGTAATAAGCCTTATCTTATTATTAGTATTATTAAACTTTTGCTAATTTAATAATATGCTTATTTATTTAGTTAACTTTAACTATCTCTTTATATATATTATCATTGGGTATATATTTATTAGTTATGATTAGTTAAAATTTACCTTAAATTATCTTTAAGATATTATGATAGAGTATAGTCTTATATAGGATTTTACTATATAATTCATACCTAAAACTCTTAATAAATTTAATACCTATTTATAATACCCTTATATAATAGTAATAATTTAAATTTAAATCATAATTTTGTGGTGGTTTATCTACTTATATATAAAGGTTAACTCCTTTTTTTCTATTTTTTTATTTTCTTTTTTTTTTATCTTTTTTTTATTTTAGGAATTTACTTATTATATCTATTTTAAATATTTTTAAAACCTTCTTTAATAATATTATCTAAAGGATCTTTAACCCTTCATCATAAGTTAATTTTTTATTATAAATTAGGCTTTTTAACTTATTTATCTTTCCTTTTCCTCCTTATAATAACCTAGAATTATTAATAACTTTAAATAAAAAGGAATACCTTTGTTAGACTTATTTTATTAAGTTTATCATAAAGGTTGACCTATAGGTATTAGGTCTGTATATTAATTATATCAGTTAAGGTAAAATATACTTTACTAAATGCCTCCGATATTTAAATAAGAAGATTTATTATAGGGTAAGGAAGTAATAATATGATACCATACTTTTATCACTTATAAATTGGCTTTGCATTTGTTTTAATTATATATATAATAGGCTTAAGGATTTAATTATAAATATAATTAAGGCTATAAATTAATTCTATTTATATTTATTTATTTTTATTTATATTATAATCTTTTTTAACATATTAACAAGAGGATAAAAAATTTTAAAACTTTTGTTTAAAGCTTACACCTTTCCTGCCGCCAAATCCGGGGTATATTGCCAAAGATAAACAAAAATAGTTTAGTAATAAAGCCTCTTGTAATAATACCCCTAGGGAAGGCCATGTTACTCATATTATGGCTATTGTGGCTGTTATAATATAAGAAAGCAACACCTTTCCCTTAGTTCTAGACAAATATATCAATAGGGATTTTATACTAATAGTATTTTGGATGGAAGGTTTTATAAATATTAAGTTAATAAGTTTCTTTAATTATTATATTTGAATTTATATGCTTATTAATTTATAAGACGTTATAAATGTGAAATTATAACGTTTGGAGGGAGAAGAAGGTATAAAATAGGATTAAAAATTATATATTATTTTATTCTTTTTTATTAATATATAATATTTAGGGTATTTAAGATATTTAAGGTATTTAAGGTATTAAAGATATTTTAATTCATAATTTATTAATATTATCCTTATTATCGCTATTATTATTATTATTATTATTAATATTGTTATTATCTATATCCGGATTAGGATTCTTTTATTTGGGAATATATAATAATTTATTTAAAGCTTATAATTACCTTCCAATTAAATTAGCTATTTTTATTTATATTAGTTAGTTAGGTTCTTTATAATATATATGGTTTTAAGAAAATGGGGTATTAAATAAAAGACCCTTCAGCTTAAAGATTTGCAAAACAATAACATATGATAACTTTAAGGTAAATTTAGATATGGAAATGTTGTAAACCACCTTATCTAATATGACGTTTTAGGATTTATAAATAATAATAGCGTATATTATCATAAGAGGGAATTACTCTTTATAACATATATTATTTTATATTATAAAATCTTACCGTATATAAAGAATAGGCATGATTAATTTCTTGCCAAAATTTTTAAGTACTTCCCCATCGGTAATAATAAATGATGGTTCAATATATCGATTAAAGCTGATTATAATTACCTTAAGAGGATCCTAATCTAGATTAGATTTTTATGCTTAAGAGATATTATATATTATGCTTTAGGCTTTATTTATAAGATTAATAAATCTTTATAGGTTATATATAAATATGATTTTATAGCTAACATAAATAAGAAATATCTTTAAGAGATTGTTAGCATCCTTTGAGTTAGTTTGTTCCACCCTAATACCTTAATATAAAGCCTTTATATCTATAATAAAATAATTTAAGCTAAACATATAATCGTGGTTAAAATCTTGGACCAAAGCTTTTATAAAATAGATACATAAAGTATTTGTAAAGCTTTTAATTTCTTCTTACGTAAGCTTTACCGTATAACGTGATGCAAAAAGCTCTTAAAATGAAATTGAAACCTTCCCTTCTCGAAGTTTTAACAATGTTTGATAAAATAGGACCTAGTTATTTTCATGTTGCCATTGAATAGTTGTTAAGAAAACAAAATGTATAAAGGATTGATATATAATACAGCTATGAATCTTATCCTTATTATTAAGTTCTTTAATGAAATAGATAAGCTTGTTTATAATAGGAGGGAGCTGGTAGAAATCCCTAATTAACAAAACATTTAATTCTTTAAAGAATTTATCCTATCGTTTTAGAAATATCTTACCGAGACATCTATTGATATATGTTAGCATCCTGAACCCTAATATATTCTTTTCATTAATTACAAGATATTATACGTTATAAAAATGACATTACAAATTGTTAAATAATATAGGAATTTCTAACAAAGGCTTATAATGATAATTGATAAGTAAATGAAGTAGTAAATGTAACGTCTACCCATTAATCTGGTTACTAACTATATTGATAAGAGTTATTTAAATTATAAATAAATTAGCATTATCTTTTAATAACTATAAGTAAAAGGATATTATTTTTACCAAATAAGATTTCTCTGTACTGCCGCTGCCATCTATATATATATAAAGAGGAGGGAGCTAGTAACCACAGAAATAACTTTATTGGAAATACCCGAGCATGGTATCATATATTATACGTTATTTTGTATTTAGTATATTATACACTTTTAAAGGCATGTTTTCCATGTTAAAATCCTTAAGCATCTTATCCTATAATTTATTTTAATAATCTTTAATGGCGAAGAATTCATGATAATATTGGTTAATATAAGGTTTTTAATTATAATTAATATTAATATCTTAACGATTTAATAAATTGGTAGGTTCCTCTTCTGGTTATAGCTTGGGTACCATACAGGTTACCTCCTGCCAATTCTCTAAAATAATATCATCCATGGGGTATAAAGTCTTAAACTTATCTTTTAATTTAGTATTAAGCTGATTTTCCTTTTTATAATAATCATTAAAATAATTATACATTATCCGATATCGCTAATATGTCGTTTAGTAATTAGGAAACCATTCCCCGTCCATATAAAAAAACTTATTATAATGGTGGTAAGGATAATTCAACAATAGTTTCATATGGTAAAAATCATTATACTAGTTATACGTCCTATCAAAATTATAATATGGGAAGTAGTATAATACCTTAAATAATGCCAGGTATTGAAACTCCTTCCAATTCCCTGGGTTATGATAGGAGAAATTTCATACCTTTAAAAAATCAAAATACAAAACGTCTTCTATTTCTTCCAGGCATTTTAAGTATTTGTCATATGATATTAAACTTGTATCTATATTTTTACTCTTTGTAATCATATCTATAAGTTGTGTATACATTTTGGGGAGGCGGTAATTTATATTTTATACTATGCGGTTATCCTTTTGTAAAAGGAGGCCTAATAGGAGATGACATATCTCCTAAGTTAAATAATTTTATTCTCTAATTAGCTTATTTATTAATTTGGAGATGAAGGAAAGTATGGGTTACCGATTTAATATGTATAGTAAGATGGTTTTCGTTATTTTAGTGTAGGTGTTAGTTTTGTTTCTTAATTTTGTT
>JAJKLF010000064.1:0-40640 GCA_022984865.1 Hypomontagnella submonticulosa | reverse complement strand
ATTTAATAATTTATTTTATTAAAAATAAATTATCTTTTATAAAATTTATATGGCATTTTATTTAATAGATTAAATATTTAAATAATAAAATTAATAATATAATAATAATCTTTAATTATTGTGAAAAAATATTTATAAATAGGTTTACTTTATTGTAATTTAATATATATAAGCTAAATCTTCCATTTTTATATAATGATATATTAATATAAAAATTAAAACTTTATAATAATTTAAAACGTATATTTATTAAGTTTTTAATAAATATATCAATCAACCATTATATTATTAAGAATCTCAAAAGATATAAAATTAATCATTTAATAAAACAAGAAAAATCAACATTTATTACGTATTAATGGAAAAAGGTAATAAAAATCTATTTATATTTTGTTATTAAAAGGTTATACCTAAAAACATAATTTTTCTATTATATCATAATGACCTTATTAGATCTTATATTTTTAAGCTTTATTGCCAGCTTTTTATTATAATAAAAACTAAAATAAGTATGAAATAAAATCATCTTAAACTCCATATTTTAAGATATGATAAAATTAATGTTATATATAAATAATTCATCCTTGTTTAACTTTAAACTATCACCATTTATTAAACTAAAAAAAGTGTTATTATATTCTCTTAATTAAAAATAAATAAATTATTGTTATGATTTTAAAGTAAAGAAATATAAACAAATAGTCTTATTTTAATCTTTATAATAAATTTATCTAAAAATTATACCAGCTTATTAATTAAAATAAAAAACTTAACATTCACATTTTAAAAAACATTACTTAATAATTCTTAATGATTTTCGCTTTAATTATATATAAATATACTCTTTTTATTCATCTTTATAATAAGATTTATATACTTAATTTTTACCTTATTTAGCTTAATTAATAATTTATATAATAAAAACTTTTTTTTAACATTTTTTAAAATAGATACTTATAACTATATTTATAACTTATTAATATTAATAATAAGACATAATTAAGACCATTTTTTTACTTTTAATTTAAAATCATATAAACCAGCTTTACTTTTACCCCCATAATTAATATTAATAATAAATTATAAATTAAAACCTATAATTAATTAAAATAAACTTAACTAAGTTAATTAAGATTTAAAAGAATAATAAAGAAGAAGAAAAAATTAAAAAAACTAAGTAATAAAAAAGAAAAAAACTATACTTTTTTAACTTTAATTAAAAAAACATTTACTACTTAATTATAATAAGGAAATCTTATGGTAAATAATATATTTCATTAATTAAATAGTAATTATATAAGCTAAAATTATAAAGGTTAATATATAATATCGCTTTTTGCTAACTATAAATAACTTCTTATTAACTAAAAAATGGTTATTAAATATAAATTTATACAAATATATCTCCTACTTACAACAACCTTTAAAATTCTTTTCTTTTATTTTTCTTATTATACCCTATTTTAATTAAATTTAAAATATTTATATTTACGTTTTTAAAAAAAAACGATATGATTTAAACCTATTTTCAAGCTTTATAAAATCTTAATCATTAATTAATATTTATAAATTATTAATACTATTATTATTATATAATAATAATGATAATAAATAAGATGGTTTTAGTTAAAATACTTAATAATAACAATGATTACTAAATGGTTAATAAAAACCATACCAATTTATTTATAAATAAAATTAAACCTACAAAATATATTATAAATGATGATGTAATAAATATATTTAATTTAATAATCATCATTTATAAAGATAATTATAAAAGTCTCTTTGATTTTATTTAAGAAAAGTCATTTATCTTAATTATAAAAAAATAAGAATCTTATGATTATAAAAAGTTATTAATATTAAGTTAAAGGAAAATAATATCTTTAAAATTTAATTAAATTACAAGATATGATATTAAACATAAGATATATAATTAGGAGATTTATTTTACAATAAATGTTATAAATAGCCTTTTTAAATATATAAAATATGAATGGTTTTATTTTAATGATATTATCGGCTTATTTTATATAGCCATAAAAAAGTATAATCCTAATAAAATAATTTATAAAATTAATATACTTAACACTTTAAACTATTTAGTTATTATTAATTAATTTAAAAAAAATTTATAAGAATGATATAATTAATATAAGCTAAAAATTATAATATTATTTGGGAATTAAAACCTATCAAACTTAGAGCATAAAAGAATTAATATTAAAGTGAGTTATTAATTCGTTATAATCTACCATATTATTAATTAATAAATTTATTATTTTAATTTAATAATAAAATACTAAAAAAAAGCAAAACATGTCATAAATTAGATTAAGAAGTATTAATTTAATTTTAAAATTACTTTACTTAAACCTAAATAATTAATTTATATATTTATGTTTTTATAAGATAATATATAATTATATAAGTTATATATAATTATGATTGTATATATATTTTTCTGGAAACCCTTGCTTTTTTTAAAACAATTTATTATTCCTAATAATTATCCATTTAAATTAATACGTCAGAATTTCTTTAAAATTATTTTTAAATATGTTAAATATCAAATTATCAAAAAAAAATCGACTTAATACTTATCTTATATTATCTCTTACTAAATATACCACCTTTATTATAATCATTAAGTCCCTTAAAACTTTAAATCTTAAATAAGAAATGTTCATTAAAGCTTAAATTTAAAGATTTTTTATCTCGATTAAAATGAATACTTATATTACTTAAACCTAATTATATTAATTAATTTTATATAAATAAATATTAATTTTAATTTATATAAATCGTAAATATATAAAAGTAAATAAATAATTAATTATAACTTATTTATTACTAAGAATGGTTAGAATAAAATGATTATATAATTAAGGTAATAGAAAGAAAACAAGAGATTAAGATATTTAGACTTAGATTTAAAAAGAAAAAACAAGCGTTAATTTATAAATTAAATAAAGGTAATGATTTTTTTAAATTTATAGATAATAAAATTAGTAAAAAAATAATAGGTAAGTTTAACATATTTAATTAAAATATCTTAAACTAATAAATAATTAATTTTTTTATTAAATATTTTATAATAAAGACATTTTACAACGTATTAAAAGAGGTATAAGTTAAAGTAAGGAGACTTAAAGACATTATATAACTTTTTCTATATAATTTTACATAATGTAGCTTATAACTGCGTTAACATATTTTTTAATATCATCATTATATATTATATCAATTTAGGATTTTACTTATTTACTTTATATTTCTTAATTAAGATTATAACATATAAAAACTAAAACGTAAAGCTTAATTAAAGCTGTAAGCTTTAATTAAAAACTTTTATCCTATCCTTTAAAGCACCCTGCTTTAACTTAATATTTATATTAAAAAGAAGAAAGTAAAATATAAAATAAACTTAAATAGAAATAAATAAAAATAAATATATTTATTGGTATAAAACGCTATATATAAATAAAGATTAATTAAGAGGTATTTATAATGAGAGTAAATAAAATAAAAATATAATATAATATAAAAATAATTAAATCTTAAATAAAATAAGGGAGAAAGGAGGGTAGAATGTTTAAATAATATTTTTAATGTTATTTATAATATTACCTTCGTTTTTGTTAAAGATTTAATTAAGTTTTTAGCTAAGTAAAACTAGCCAAGCTTTTAAGTACCCCCAAATTATATCTAAATTAAAATAATAAATTAATATATACTTTATTTTTATCTAAAAAACCTATTTATAAAGACTTTAATATTAAAAATTAATATTACCTTTTAAAAATTAAATAATAATAGTTTTAGAAAATAGTTTAATTTTAAAAATATCTTAATAAAGGTTAATAAATATAAGAAAAAGATAGGTATAAAATAAATAATAAATTAAATAACATATTTATGTATAAATTTTATAAGGATATAAAGTAAGAAAGTAAGTATGATAAGTAACAAACCAATTAATTTTACTTATAATTATATGAAATTAAGAAATGTTAAGAATATTTTAACTTTCTTAATATTAAATCTTTATAATAATAAAACCGAAGCTTAAGTAAAATATATACTTAATAATATTATTTTAAAAATTATAATCGAAGAAGTATAAGGTATTATTAACCACTTAATCATTAGCATAATTTATATAAAGATTATAATTAAAATTAAGTTAGAAAAAATATTTAACATAATTTATTAACTTTATAAACATAAAGATATTACTAATCATATAAAAAAAACTTAATAAATTAATAAAAAAAGCTTAAACGAGATAATCATAAAATAAGATTTATAAAAATATAAAAGTAATGATAATTAACATAAATATTATAAGTGATAATTATGGCTTAATTATATATATAATAAAATAAAAGGAGGTTTATATTATAAATGTTTATATTTATAAGCATATTATAAATATAAGTTATATAAAAAAGGTTTATAATAATAAGGATAACTTAAAAAATGATGATAGGAAATATATTAATAAAATAAAACATTAAAGGAATAATTATAAAATTTTTAAAATAATAAAAGCCGATTTTAAATTTTTAAAAATTGTTAAAAATGTTATTATAAAAAGAAGATATTTATAGATATTTTTATATTAAAAATCATATATTTATAAATAACATAATTATTTATAAATAAGGGTATAAAAAGATATTAAATTAATATAAATAAGTAATATAAGGTTAAATAAACATTTTATTAAAAATAAAATGAATAATTAATTAAGGTTATTGCAAATCTTATAAAAAGAAAAAAAGAAATAATAAAAATAAAAATAAAAAGGTGATATTAAAACCTTTAAGTTATTAAAAATAAAATAAAAGAAAAATAAAGTAGATCTTATAAAAGATTAATTTTAAACGAAATATAAAGTATTAGCATATATATATAAATCTTTATATAAACTTAAGTTTTTTTATTAAGGATAAAATAAAAAGATTAATAACGATATATTAATAATTTATGTTATCATCTTATTATAATATTTAATTTACTAAATAATTTTATTAAGAAAATAAGTTTTTAAAAAGGGAAAAATGAAATAAACTATATAATATATAATGTAAGTAGGATATTATTAGAATAAGCAGTTTTTATTTTATATAAGCCATGTTTTATAAAAAGTTTTACGCTTAAATAAAAAATGAAAGCATATTAAGTATTTATATAATTTATATATTATGTATAAAAAAACATAATGGGATATAATTATAATAATAATAATAATAAATTTAAAATATTTTATTAGCTTTTATCAACCTTTCTTTAAATTTAATTTATTACAAATGTTTTATTTATATTTCCTTATATTTAAATTAATTTTTATACTTAATATTTATTATTTAAAATATTTAATTTTATTAATTTAAATATAATAAATTTAAATTTATTTAATTATACGTTTAAGTTTTTAAATAATCATTTTAAGAAAAATTGTTTAATATAATTTTTAAATTTTAATTTTCATTTTTAGATTTTTTTTTAACAATTTTAAAATTATTTGAAAATTTTTTAATTATTATTTTATAATTAGATTTAAATTTAAATAATATTTTAAGTGTTTCGTTATTAACTTTTAAATAATCATTTTTATTTTAATTAACTTTTTTTACTTTATTATATATAAATTCTTTTCGTAATAGCATTTTTTAATATTTTTATAAAGCTTTTTTATTTTACGTAGTTTTAAATATTTAAGCTTAATACGTTAAAATTTTTTATAAAAAATCAAAGTTTAAATAATTATTCCTTAATTTCGTTTAAATCGATAATTTTTAAAATGTTATTTTAAATTATAATTTAAAAGTTATTATATTAAAAGCTTTAATTTTTTTAATTTCGAAGTTTGGTTATTTTTAATTTAACAAATTACGATGATATTTTTCATTTTATTTAAATTTTTTTTATATTCTAAGTATTTTTATTTGTTTTTTACGTTTATAAATAAGTAATTTAAATTTAAAAAAATTATTTTAATTTTTATTTAATAAATGCTTATAAATTAAGTTTATAATTAATAAATTTAATTTAAGTATTAAGTATTAATTTAATTAAGCTTTAATTATATATCTTTTTAATTTTTTTAAATTTTTTATTAACGTTTAAAATTCTTTACTTTTTAATAAAAACCGTGCGTAATACATTTTTTAGATAATTTAAGCTTCACTTAACCCACTCCTAACTAATCCTTAACCCCGAAACTTTTCCACTAATTTAATATAAACATCTCAAGTTAATATCACCACTTAACCACCATAATCGACGAGCTGATTAAACGCCACAACGTGTAGCGACGATCACAGACCTGATTTACGGTACCCCAAAACTGGGAACTACCTCCACCTGCACCTCCACATCCTCACCAATCAACGCAACCCAACTACACTTTGCATTAGCTCATTGTCGATTCGTCCACGTGCATATCAAAACATCAACATATAGCTCGAATTTCGACGTAGCTTCAGTGAAGATGAGTTTATCTAGTCTCCCAAATGAAATGATCCACGCGATCCTCGTCCGGGCCGTGCAAGTCCGCAGCGCAAAACGGGCTCTCCGGCTCCGACTCGTCAGCCAATCATGGAGCTCCATGGTGTTGGACGCCATCCTCGACGCGGGCATTCTCGAGGACCCCGGCTTGCTCATCTGGCTCACGTGCCTCTGGCCGCAATACCTCACCCATCGGATCATGCGCATGGGGCGGCAGCTGCCGCGGCCGCTCCTCATCATTCGCCAGGCCGCAGAGCGAGTCGTGGCGTTTCGCGGCGAAAAGGCGTCGGCAGACGCATTGAGGGGCTGCGTTTTCGAGATCTGCAGTATTCCGCCATACGTGAATCGCGGGTATCAGGAATACACGGAGTGGCTGGCCGTTCCACAGCAGGAGGAGCTAGAGGGCTTGGCCAATGGCGTCCCTGAGGACGATGAAGAGTTCGCGCAAGCATTGCTGGCTGCTGCGGCTTACGCTGGTGAGGTGGCTCTGGTGAGGGAGTTGCTTCTGACCCTGCGGAAGGCGCCGTACTTGATTTGTCGGCAGCCTGGTGGTTTTGACCCGTAAGACTACCCGTGTGGCTATTTCGCAACGGAGTTAATTGCTGAGGGTTATTTCCGCAGTCCCATCCTCGGCTATGCCCTGGACGTGGCCGCGTTCAAAGGGAACGTGGAAGTGACCCGTCTATTATTGGAACATATCAAGTGGTTAGGTCTAGAAGAATGCGGACATGCCGCGGTCGTCCAGTTCGCTAGCCAGGGTAACCAGCTCGGCACGCTCGAGCTCGGCCTCGATTGCCGATGGCACAATTGGCCCTCCGTCAGCGATATCCATTCGACGACGGACGTTGAGATCTTCAAGCGCTTGCTCGATTTTGGAATCGAGCACTACAGTAGCAGGACACCGCGAGACGACTGGCGGGATTGTCTCTTCAAGAACTTTTCCCCAGGGTCGTTTTCCCTTGCGGCCCGTAAGGGCGAGATACGACTGATGGAGTACCTCCTACAGCTCGGTATGCCACGTGATGTTTGGATGGATGACCTGGACCCGAAATACCGCAGCTTCGTCAGTGAAGTAGCCGAGAACGGTCGTTACAGCACGGTACTGTACCTACTGGGGGAGGGGTTTGCCATGGGCTCGCGCTCTATCGAAGCCGCTGCAAGATCTGGAAGCTACCGGATCGTGAAACTACTATTAACAAAGAATACAAATGGCACGAAGGGATTAGGGCGAGCCTTGCTTCAGGCTGTAAAGAGGGAGAACGAACCCGTTTTCCGATTATTGGTGGAATACGGGGCAAGAATGGATGAGGACATCGAACAGCGTGCACTGCGGTTTGCGACAGACGAAGGTCTAGAGTCCATGGTTCAGCTGATGAGAGAATATGGATACCATGTATCGGATGACGAGCCTTACTTTTATGTTGGCGATGGGGAACTTTGGTCACTACCTCTTGGATTTTCTCCATAAGGTACTTTCAAGTATACTTGTAGGTACTGAACCCAGCTGAATTAATTGTAATGTATGAATGTATACTTACTTTGATATTGATCGAATCTACTATCTACCAATACCGTTTTGTTAGGACGTGAGCCGTGTTATGTTGCTTCCACGGGGTTACACTTCCAAGTTCCAATGCTTCACCTATCGTCAAGGCAAAGATATTTCCTCGTACGTTGTCCAGAAATGATATGAAAGAACTCAAGCCAAATACGTCAAGAGGTGAAACATGGTTCTGGCACCTTTCATGTGTTTCGTTCATCGTCGACATGCAAATAACCGGGTGCCATTATAATATCGACAGTATAAACTCTGCGTGAAACAGTGCTCCTATCAGCATCTTCTTAAAGCAAGACTAAACTTAGGGAACACATTGATATCAAATCATATTACCATTAGATCTTGTTTATTGGTAGATACTATTTGCCATATGGTATAAGCTTCAGGTGGATTATCCGCATTGTAGACCAACATCTGCCACCCGGGCCTATCCACGTACTCACACATGTGCTTACCTATACTTATGAGGGAGCTTGGAACGTCACCACAACGTAAGCAACAGTTCCCACGGTATTGCAAACATCGAATACTGTACTAAACAACCAGTCGTGTGAGAGTAGATATAATCCAGTCACACACAACACGCAATGCCCTCGGAGTCATCGTTTTCATTTCAAATTTTTCATATACAAACATACGCTTTGACATGTTTCCCTAGCGATTTTAGATTTTAGCCACAGAGCACTGGCTTTGGAATTTGTGCACCGTCTGTACTCGACCTATTACGAAGATTCTGACTGGATCGGCCAAGGACCTAAAGTGACTTACCAGTAAAACTGTACGGCAGTCAATGCATAATGCATTACCTACAGTGTATTCTGTCTCCGGGACGCCTGAGTTTCTTATATAAACCAACCCTCCTACCCATCTTCTCCCAGATGTTTTCGGATGGACCAGAGCCTCAGAGGCCACGAGATCCTCCATTCCTCGAGGGCTTGAAGTCGAGCATCACGGAGCTCGGGAGAATATACAGCCGCCCTGCCGCAATGGGCAAGTGGGATCTGGATTACGTAACGGCACGCCGTGCAAAAGATTAACCTCGATGCTCGGGCCGCCGTACCTAACCTTCCAACCTTCACTTTCCCACTTTCCACCTTTCCACCTTTCGCAATGGACACGCGTCTTCGACTTTCGACAATTGCGACATATCTTCTCCCTCCCTTTGGCTTACGACGGACCAAATAGTTGTCAGTAGATCTCATCTATGGATAGCTTTCGCCCTTGGTTTTCCGGTTATCGTTCCTGGCCTCGACATTCCAGACATGACGCCCTATCCTAGCATACCGGACAGACTCGCCGGCAAATCTAGCAGCTCGAGGAATCGGTAAGTTTCGAGTCCCCCTTACCTTCTAGTACCCTATCGTACTGCGTCGTATTCTTATATGTGTATGTAAGCTAACCTTCCTCCTTCTCAGATGTGTTAGCTAAGGTCGTCGATCTCGAAGACAATCTTCAAATCAACATTCATACCATTTGATACCACTTACATAATGGGTTGAATATTGTCGCTTTCACCGTCCTCGACGAGCCAGCCTAACTTCGTCTCGTCCTGGGCAGGACGTTAAAAGGCCCAAGTAGTCGCTGAGTCTATGGTGGACCCCCGACATTGATGGTCCTAGGCACGACATATATGATTTAAAAGGCCTGTTGGCAGCCACGGAGTTCGGATTGATCCTGGCGCAACGCATGGTCCCGGGCACGACGTTTAAAAGGCCCCGCGCTACGGCTAGTGCGACGTGTTGTAAGCAGCAACAATATAACGGCATGTACGACTACAATGGGCTACATGAACATAACGAGGTATTTCATGGTTCTCAAGTTCTCGGCATTGATAGACGGCAGACGGCGTTCTTCGTCATGCAAGGTAAGAATCAACATTGCATCCTCTAATGGTAGAACCCGTGCTGATAAGTCATATCCAATAGGTATACGATCTAGAAGGCATCTACGTTCGGAAAAGGTCTAGTTCGGTATACACGGTAACGATACGGTGCTATTCGACATAAATGGCGGTCCTATATGGGAATGGTCACGGCACGGCAGATTTTTCCCTGGTACGATCAAGCATTTGAGGTGTTTTCCAAATTCCAGGTCACTTTAGGCGCCGGTGTTGTGTGAGTTCTTCCTGACGGGCCGGTTGGCGTTGACATGTACTAATACCCTTGAAGCAACAAGATAGTCTCCACGATCATCGTCCTAGGCACGACGGTAAACGGCCTCATCGACTCCGGAAACCCATCCGGGGGGACTCTCGGGAGTATCATGCCAGAGAGTACAGTACATGAAGTCAGGCATTACTGGCTTCATGTTTCATGAAGGGTCGGGCGACATCACTCGGCTACGCTGAACCGGTAGCGCAAAACACCGAGGCTATTGCTCGCTGTTTCTCATACAAGTTCAGGAGTTACTGATTTCCCGCAAACGAACGGATCCTGTTCGACCACGGTGGTTGCTACTAGATGGTTATATCGCACACTATCATCACGCTCCAGCATTATGATGCTCTGGAGCCTTTATATGGCAGTTGCGAAAATGACCTCGTACGCACGTAATACCGGTCGACTAACCGCCCAGCTAGCGAGTTTCATAACTGCTTCTGGGCATTTCTTTTTCTTTGTTAGGATCTCGTGGGAAAGGGAAACCTGAGTACCTCTTTGTTCGAAGTTTTTATCAATCGAGTTGATCGGTGACAAACAAGGCGTATCGACATCTGGTTTCGGCGTCTTGTCGCAACTACTCTGTGTGTCATAGGGTTTGAAGCGAAAAGCTATTTCTCGTTCGACATTTTTCAACGCTTCACAATTTCTAAGACCACGATTTAGTTGCAAGTGCATCCATATGCTTGGGTTCTTTCTGAAGGAGATAAGCGCGATAGTAAGAGCAGTCCGCCGGAGCGAGAGTGATCCTCCCGACAAGGGAATCAAGTTACTTCATCCCTCTCGCGTAGCATGGCGGAATGCAACTTTGCTCCGGAGCCAGCGTCTCGGACTAGGCCGAGAAGAACCCTTCCCATGCTGTGAATCTGCCTCTTTCGCGCCGGCCCTGGCAACCCCAGGGCCCGTACGAAGCAACCCGGGGGCGTGGGAGCGAGCTTTGGAGGTGATGACTATAATGTCCACACTACCACCGCGAGTGTGAGACAGGGGCTGGGCTGGTCGCGTCTCTCTGTGGACAGGTTTACGGGTTCGTCCCGTGCTGTCCCGAAGGCCCTCGGCTCGATTGAAAACAAAGCCATCCGGGCTTTTATTCTTGAAATTTCAAAACCGTCCTCATGGTCGACTCGCGGTTTGGGGAATCCGGCAGGTTCCCTTAAGGAATTTTAAATTTACTACTATACAAGACGAAAATGCGAAAAGCAACGATAAAAAAACCATAACCCAACTAAAATCGACAATAGGAGGCAAACTGGTGTGGGATTTCTGTCCAAGTGGGATGGCTGTTGCTTGGATTCTCTGGACTAGGTAGAATGCTGGATAGCTGCAAATTCAAGCCAGACATTGCTTCCGATTGCTGTAGTTTTTCGATTGTGATATTGTGACATTGCTCTGCTTGGGATGTGGACTCTCGGTCGATGCGTATATTTAGTGCACCTATCGTGGGGTTCGTTGGACTTATCATGTAAGTGCCCATGAACAGGTACAAGTCCTCGACTCCCGGTTCCGTAGCCGCAGCATTAACCCACGCTTTCCTTAATTTTAAGTCCATGAACTCCTACCCATCTAAGTTCGCTTCTATATAGTATAAAAGTGTAAATCACGTCAAATCATCGAAACCCTAGACACAATGAATTTTCTTAACTTCTTATGGCATTGCTAAGTGTGCAGTACTAATACTAATAATGATACACGACCAACCAGACGCCGAGCTGATTTACTTCCATCCTGTCTTTACTCTTGTTTCTCTCACTCCTTCAATTAATCGTCGACTCGACCACTACTCCAAGCTCAAAATTCAGTTCTGGACCTCTTCAGTGCGCTGCTATCATACAACGTATCTCCCTCATGACATCCACATTCGTCCACTAAGGGAGAGAGTTTTTACTTTGTAGGGCTCTGGGGGCCTCGCGTGAAGCTAGATAGGTAGATATGGTCAGCCGTACTGCTGCTACCGTTATATCCACCCATGTAATGGCAATGGTAATGGCAATGGTATTATGGCAAGATCATAGTGTACTACTCACTTATGCCACATCTGTCCGAAGAAGCCTGCTTGGGGCTTCTGGTCGTGCAGGCTGGCGCGGCGGGCCAATGAACTGGGGTCGCTGGCGCGCTTCTGGTTCATGAGACCGTCGAAAGATGGTCCTGAGCCCTGGAGGTGATGTGTGTGTTAGTGACGAGGGTTGCTTTAGTAGTGACGTGTGTATGGGAAGAGACGGATATGGCAAAGATGGGAGAGGAAATACGTACTCGTCGTCGAGATGGGCTGGCTGGGCTGGGGCTGTTGTTCTGCTTGGAGCTGTCCATATTGGTCTTGTGTGGTATGTGAATTCGGGACAAGTAAATGTCGTTGCTAGCACCGGTATGGTTGATAGTGATACAATTTCACTGTATAATACTTCGAGTACTTGAGGTGTGTGATATCAAAGCAATGTTTGGAGAACCAAAAGTGATATGAGGAGAAGGAAGGTATGTTCTCTTTATGTAGGCTGCGTAGATGTAGCAATAGAGTGACCACACGACCTATGTACATTTCTAATTAGATACCTACCTAGTATCAACGGCAGAATCCCCCGAAGATAAGCATGTCGTAGCTTGCCTTGTTACTTTAACTACAGTACGCTACTGCAACCGTCTTACGGTTTGAAGCAAAATGATTGATCAGCGAGAAACTATCCAGCAATCGGGAAAGTCCCCCTAATAACTTCACCAATGGGCTACGACGACGCCGTGGTCCTAGGAAGGAAGTTCTCCAACCAAATCGTACGACCCTGAGTCTCTCTCGTAGTAGTAGATGCTAATCAGATACATCGGATATTAGACAATGGGGCAACGGTCGGGGAAGTCGGTGGTGAAAAGGTACCTCTGCGGTCGGAGAAAACAACGTCATAGACGAGGTATAGCTCCATCCCTGCCCGATCTGGGAGAGATGTACAGAGCTAGAACACGCGTAGCCCGGCACTCTTGCACTTCTTTTACCCCGCAAAGAAACGAGACAAAGGAGATCGCGGAGGCTTATACCGGCGGTCCAATGAATCTCCTTCGATCGTCGCTACCTGCTGCCTTAATTAGTGGCATGAGAATGACACCACTTGATTCAATCGTCTAATAAGGGGGAGGGGAGATATCTCCGTGTGATACAGCATCTCCAAAGTAGGGTTGAGTTTCTGTACCAGACGGTTTCGATTTAAATAGATCTTCAGACCAGATCAAAGGATCATCTAGTAAATAAGACAAAAACGCTTATGAGATCACGAAATCATAAATTTTAACTGGGTGGTCCAGATCAACTCATCTCTGTCTAATGTGACGGTTTAACATTTACCATTATTTTTCGTAAAGGTGAGATTTTTAGTGCCTCACTTAAAATAAGATTTTCATGGATTAAGCTTTTTTAAGTTAGCTTAATAATAAAGCTTTAAGGATTTAAATATTAAAATCTTTAAATAAATTTAATTTATAATATTTATATAAAATAACCATATTTATTATAGATAATTTGTACTTAATTAAATTAATGCTTTAAAAATTAAGTTATATATTTAAATTTATTAATTTTTATAAAGTTCACCGCTTTAAATTTTATTAAAAAAGCTTTGCGTAATATTTAAAAACTAAAAAAATTAAAGTTTTCGTATAATTAACTTAAATACGAATCTTATTTAATAAATTTATCGTTATTAACGGTTTAATAAAACCGTTTCGTGCACTTTTTATAAATAATTTAAAACTTTTAAAACTAAGTTATTATCATTTTAATTATGTAAAAATCGTGACATTTTTTAAAATCTTTAAGTTTATTATAACAAAATGATAATAATGGTAAGATAATATTATATATGGTTTTTATTGTTAACATGCTTATTTTTATTTAAAATAACTTAAATTAAAGATTCATTTATATGTTGCATTTATTTAAAAATAGTTTTAAAATAAAGTTGTTATTAAAGCTTGGTTTAAAATTAATATATTTAAAATATTTAAAGAAATATACTTCTTTAAATTAAATTAATTATTTATATTTAGCTTTAGTTAATTTACTTAATTTTTAAAACGTTATTTTTTTTACCATTAATAAATTATTAAACATGTCAGCAAAACTTTAAATGAAGTTAAAAAAACATGTATTAAATATTATTTATTTATACGAAAATATTTTCTACTTTTAAATAATGTATTTTGCTAGGATTTTATATTAATTAACTAGTTATAAAGCTTACCACCACTTATAAACCTTACTATTAATTTTAGTAACTTTTTTAACAACCTTCTTAACAATTTACATATTTTTAACGACAATATTTAAAACTTTATTACCGCAAATTACATATTTCATACTTATTAATTTCTTACATAACGCATTTTAAATTTAAACAAAACTTTTATACCTTTTAAATTTCTCGATAATTACACATATAAAATTAGAAAAGCTTGTACGATATTAATAAAAATAAACCGCAACAATTGAAATAAGTATTAAGCTATTTTTTTATTATACATAAATGTAAATAGTTATATTTATAAGTCATTACTTATATTTTATAATAAAAGCGATAATAAATATAAAAAAAAATATAATTATTATATAAAAAAAATTCACGTACGATTTAATGAAAATGCATATAATAATGAAAAGATATTTATAAATTAAATTATTAATAAATTAGTTTATTAAACTAGTAAAAAACAATTATTATTAACTTTAAATGTAATAAGTTTTTATAATATTAAAAGTATAAAATAAATTTTTAAGGATTTACATATTTTATTAATGATGATTTTAAGAAAAATAATAAGTTATTTATAAGTGTTAAATATATATTTAAATAAGTTAATAAAATAATTACTTTATAATTATCATAATATTTAAATATAAAATTATAAAAATTGTTACGTAGTAATAAAACAATCTCCACTTAATTTATTTATTAAAAATCAATAAATCAAAACGACGATTATTATAACTTAAATAATAAAAGTTTTATAATATTTAAAATATTAAAAGCTTATTCGATGAAAGTTTATTTAAATAAATACTGCCATACAACTTAATAGTTCGTAAGATAACTTAATTAAAATAAAAGGATTAATAAAGTTTTAACATTAAAAGTTATAAACAACTTTTAAGGACTAAAAATACATTGTTACCGCTAATAACCTCGTAATAATTATTAATGTATTTATTATTAAAAAAAGTGGAAATAACTTAAACAATAACGAAGTTATCAAAAGATTAAATAATATTAAAAAAAATAACTATTTTAATAAAATTAATAAAAAATTATAAAAGTTATTTAAAATAAAAAAATTAATTATAAAAAGTAATAAAGCTAAATTAATAAAACATTTATTACGTAATAATATAAATAAGCTGGATTTAAACAATTAATTTATAAATTAATAAAATAAAATAAAAAAAAATCACTAATTTAAAATAATTAGTAATATATAATTATATAATTTTTACAATAATTTTTATATTTTTTTATTATATTATTTCATGTTTTTTAACGTTGTTTTAAACGTTTAATTATATAAGTAACTTTCACGTGTTTAATTAATTATAACCCGATTTTATTTTATATTTTTTCGGTAAAACCAACTTTTTTTAACCAGCCATAATATTTATTATCTTCTTTATATAATGATATATTAATAATTTCATTTAATAAAAAAAGAACGTAAAATTTAAAATTATACGTAATTTTTAACTTAAAGTAAAAGTTATTTTTAAAATTATATATAACAATTAAAATAATAATGTTAAATAAGTTTTATATATATATATTAATAACACTTTAAACATTTACATATAAGCTTAATTTCGTTATATTTAAACATTTTTTTTAATTTTTTAATTAATTACTATAATTAATATAAAATATGTGTAATAAAAATTTAAAAATAATATTTAATATTAAAATTAAATAATCCTTATAATAATCCTGGCTTAAAAAGGCTTAGTCCATAAAAATCCTGTTTTAAGTGGGGCACTAAGAATCTCACCTTTGCGAAAAACAGCGGTACGTAATACTAGACCCTTTAATATTGAACGGTGATAATGGCTGACGATCGGGGAGGTCGGAGGTCAAGCAGCGATGTGGGTCGATGATGCAACGGGGTCTAGGCCGGGCTATTTGTAATACATGAACTGGCCCACTTTCCCCAGAAAATCCAAGCACTTGAGCCGTCAGACGGGGGCTTCGTACATACGAGCCCGACTCCTTAGTAATCGCAGGGCTTCCAGTGGACAACATCATCGGTGAGCGATCGGTGTACGCAACATTAAAATTGTCATTGTAGATCGGGGCCATATCACGTTGAACAATCTCTAAGGGAGTTTTGGTAGCTATTGATTGTATTATGTTCGTAGAAATGCGTCTACTTGCTCTTGTCATGCCTCAGGCGTAGCGAGACAGCGGCCACTCATCCAACAATCCTAAGGTTTACCTAGGTACTTTAGAGACTGGTGTTCTTGAGGGCGGTGCGTATATCGAAATCAAATCTAAGTACCGTCAGCCTCGCTGTCATAATTTGTAGTAAGCGGTACAATCAATAAGGTTATAGTTGCCTCTTCAGTTCTCCAAGGTGAAAAGTGCAAGTCTCGTCATGAAGAACTCCGACAGTATGCAGGAAAAATATCATCCGTAAGGCTCTCAACAAACAAGTAGATAATTGACTAACCTTGACGGATACTAATGTCTAACATACGCATATCAAAGCTTACATTACCTAGCACAGCGGCTGAGTTAGCGGTGTCGACCACAACGTACGTCGAGTAGAGGCGATATTAATAGCTATCAGGCTACACATGTCAGCTTTGAATACCCAAATATTATATCCAGGAAGGCAAGAACATACCTCATTAAATCAGATTTTGTTTATATGTTCATTTCCATGCCCATTGGACAGGATCAAACAGTGTGAATAGTGATCATCATATGCTGAGTGCGAGAAGAAAAAGGGTTATTACCTGCCACGAGATATTAGCCATGTCCAAAACCTCCGTGACAATATAATAGAGTCGACAAGACACAATCAGCTGACGAGTTCTCAACAAGAATTCCGCCTGGATCTCATCCCACAAGGTTTGTACGCCCTGTTTTTGTCGGGCGTGAGGCACGAGGATTCATTTATGTCCGCCCGTTCGTTCAAGCTATCCTCATATGAAGAGAGTAGAGGTGGAGTGGGAGATTATGTACCTATTCCAGTAGACCAGTTAGCAATGTATACAGACACTATTCCAAACAGCTGGTATAATGGCTGATGAGGTCAGACAAGGCTGAAACTAAAACAACTCTACATGATGTATTCGGAATGAGGAATTCCCTAGGTTTATTGATTTTATCATCACCCCTCCATTGCATTCAATTGGGTCTGCGGACCCGAGACCAAGTATCATAAATATCACGTACCTTTTTATCGAGTAGAAAGTTGTGGTGGACGACAGGAATTTCAGCCGCCGGCAAGAACCTATTATGAATCCAGTTAGCTACCAATAGCTCAAACGCGCTGCAAATCTATGCTGACGGAACTTGCTCAGGGTAATTCTAGAGACTAAATCCCCATTGTGGTGTAAGAATTGGATTGTTCAAATTTTTCTTCGTCACGGCAAGGAAACGAGATTAGCAAGTAGTGATGATGTGCAACTTACGTGTAAACCAAATAGCAAGCTCATCGAGCAAAGCTACAAGAGAAATGACACAATTAATGCTCCTAGGTGCAGACTGCGAAAGGGCAGAGATAGCAAGAGAAACGAAGCTTAAGCTTGGTTGGAAGGAAGAAAGAAAGCATTTTATGGACGCGAGGAAGAAAATAAAAATTGCTAGTGGGGAACTCAAGCTAGGCCCACTTCACTAAATTGGCTGGGCTTGCTATGTCTCCTTTGTGGCGACTACTGCGCCACATTTGCTTATCTAATGCGTCGGATCTTATCGGTGTAAATAGCGTCGTCATGCCCAATGACCCTTCCTCCTTTCCCTTTACCAGATCAACCTCTCCTCTCACCCGTTAGTTCGGATACAGAAAGATAAAAATGGCCGCCCCCATAGGTGGCATATGGGCGCCCGCCGCGCTGCGGGTCGTCCGTAGTGCCGCTTACAAGGCGACCAAACTGATCCGGGCGAAGATCGCGGCTGCGGCTCGCCCGGTGAACAACGCCGCCCTCGAACCCGTCCTCGTGCGAAACGCTCCCCGCCAGCCCATTCACCCCTCTGCGCTCCTGCGCCAGCAGAAGAGCCGTAGATGGTACTCGACCAATTCGACTTATCAGAATATCGATGCCGCCGTTCGCCGGTTCATGAGCACAGGTCGCCTCGATACTACCGCTCGCGTTGACCGCTCCAAGTTCCTCAACACCCAGACGGGCCGTGCGATTGCCCAGTTTACAGGTCGTGCTCCATTTGCGAGCACCCTGCGCCCTAACCTAACTGGAGGCGCTCTCCCCCGAACTGCCGGCGGATACGGCCTCGGATCCGGGCGTGTAGGTGGAACTCGCTACTTCTCGCATGCTCCGGCGGCCCAGGCCCAGGTAGTTCAGAACGTGTCCGCCGCCGTGCGAGCATTCTGGATTTCCGGCCAGAAGGCACAATTCGACGGCCTCACCGCTCGCGGCGAGAGGAAGTACCGCTCCGTCTCGGCTCTCCAAGACGAGACCTCCCGCAAGATGATGACAGCCCTACGTAACGCCCCAGGCTCCTACGTCGACTTCCGTCTAAGCCCCACCGTCACCGCCCTCAGCCCCCTCGCGGCCGCCTTCCCCTACCCCTCCGCCGGCTTCAAGGCCCAGGCCTTCGACGCCACGACCCTCAATACCGACGGCTTCCTCGACGTGCTCTCGGTCGACTTCGCCCGCGCCCTCAAGGACCTAACGACGATCTTGGCAGATATCAAGAAGCTCTCCTCGCTCGGCGATCTCCCGATCGAGCTCGAGAAGGGCCACACCCTACGAGTCCGGTTCCCCGGCGTCGACGCCGACACCGTCGAGACGTTATGCTATGACCTCGGGCTGACGCGCGGCGTCGTCAAAGAGGACCCCGACTTCGCAGCCGAGACCGGCGTGCCGATGGCGCTGAAATTCCCCTTCGCGCCCGGCGCCGAGAACGAGGAGACGAAAACGCTCACTTCGCCCGGCGGGTCGCTGCGGTCCCAGGACAGTTTCTTCGCGGCCGAGCAGGAGCTCTTCGAGGAGGGCTTCAGCGAGGTGGAGGAGAACCCGTGGCTCTCCCTGCCGGACGAGGATGGCTACGAGAGCATGTCGCCGCCGATCAGCTCGGGCGAGCATTGCTCCGACGACTTTGAGGGGCTCGAAGGCGTGTACCGGTTCCTGGAGGAATGCGATCGCGCTCGTGGGAGATTCTGAGCGCGCGCGAGTACGTACATGATGAGTTATGAAGGAAGGCGTTGGTTGATTGGCTATTCTGGATTACACCTAGGAACCACACTCATTGTATTTATATTGCGATATGATCACCTAGGTAGTCTTCGGGCGTGCTAGCCCCATTGCAATTCCATATGTTTCTACATTAACAAGACATATAAAGACCAGTGAAAAAGAGCATTATAGAGAGGGTATAAGGGTATCTGACATTGATCGTATGAGTAGCAGTGATGTAAGAACATGAGATTGATGGATGACATGGGCTGTCAGTAAGGCCACGCTTGGCTGTCTCCCTCTCGAGAGCGAAACATGCATTTTACGTGTCAAACCTCGTCTTCCGCTTCCCAGTACTCGGCTTCGCCGCACCTCCCCCTTGCGCAGAACCCTGCTGCGCGCCCTGCGCATCACCCGCCGTAGACGCCACAAACTCAACAGGCGCCCCCTTCGTCCTAGCCCGCGCCTTCTCGATCTCCGCCTGGCTCTGCTTGAGCTGCTCCTTGTACGCCCAGCGCGGAAACGCGGCCGGGTCCCAGAGATCCGCCGGCAAAGTGGTGCGGTACTGGTCGGCGGGCGCGGTCAGCTCGACGAAACCCAGCAGTTTGTCCATGAGCGCCGGGTTTCGGAGCGCCGGGTTCTGCGCTACTTTGCTGTTGAAGTGCACCCCTTGCTTCTTCAACTCTAGGAACCGTTCGAATTTGGCGCTTGTTGCGGGAGGTGGAGAGCCTGGTGGTGAGGGCGGGATGTCTGTGTTGGGGACTGGAGGGAGTGTTAGGTCGCGCAGCAGCGCGCGTGTCGCTGTGTACGGCGAGCCGGGCGGTAGGCCGGGTCCGTTGTCTTCCTCGTCTTCCATTGGCGCTTCTTCCAACGGAGGGTAACTAGGTGCTGCAGCCGGATCTGGGCCTATCTGCGGCCCGATGATAACTCCCGGTCTCCCATCTAATTTTTGTGATGGAGCATCAGGTTCTACTGGGGTTGGGGCACCTGTTCGCTTATTAGAGAAATCCTATACACTAGCAAGAGGTGTTATAGCTTTACTTACTTGATTCCTTATCCGCATTCGGAGGAGTATCTTGAGTTTGTTTCAGTGACTGGCCTCAGCAGAATCAGTGCTGTCCAATGCCTACCAGTGCAATATCAAGCTTCTTCTCATTTTCTCTCATACCTTTAATTTTGGTTGTTGCACGACCTCTTCCTCATCGCTGCTCTCATAGCCCACAAGGCCAGCCATTCTATGTTCAAGATTCCGAACTCCCTCGGGAAATTTGTTCACACTTCAATAAAAAGAGGTCAATGTGGTAGAATATTTCTGGCTGAACGTAAGTGAGTACCCGATTCACATCAATTGATATATAAAACAATTAAAGTAAGAATTTTGGTTGTCGCAAGTTTGATATCGGTACATACTATGCATTTCACGTTGACACCTGGAAAGTGGATCCCAACTGGCCAGTATTAACACAGCCGCCGAGCAGCTGGTAGCGGTAGGTACCTACGTACCGCCTACCTGAACGACTCTGGAAGGCAGAACTGACGCGCAGCTCCAAGCTCTAAGGTCAACGACCAAACGGCTGGAGCTTCCCTTCATCATCAGCCTCGCAACTTCACATCCACAACCCGACAATTCCTTTCCACCTCGCCGCCGCCAATTATCTTCGGAACCAGGTTTTTGATTTCAACCTCCCCTGACATATAATCCAATTCATTCCCATTTCAATATGGATCACCGACCGCAAGCTTGGGGCCGTGTAAGCACCTAGTTCCCTTTCCCATACTCGGGATCATAACTAATCATCACCACGCATATAGCCCAGGGACGACGTTTACGGTGCCTACGATGCCTCCTACATGAATACCAACGGTCCGAACCAGCACACCCAGTCCCCCATCGTGACGGGAACGTCAGTAATAGCCATGAAGTTCAAAGACGGCGTCGTTATGGCGGCGGATAACTTGGGTATGCATACACCTACCTACCTCCCCTAACGCCCACCGGCCTCCATCCTTCCTAACTATATTTACCTACATCTATACAAACGAATGTCCAATCTCCAATACTAACCTCCCCGTCCCCAGCATCCTACGGCTCCCTAGCGCGCTTCACCGACGTCAAGCGCATCCGCACCTTCGCCGACACGTCCCTCATCGGCTTCGGCGGCGACGTCTCGGACATGCAGTACCTGGACCGGCACCTGACGGAGCTCGGCATCGACGAGGCCTACCAGCCGTCGGCCCACACCCTCAACGCCCGGAGCCTGCACAAGTACCTGTCCAAGCTCATGTACCACCGCCGCTCCAAGTTCGAGCCCCTGTGGAACCACCTGCTCGTCGCGGGCCTCGACGAGGACGGCAAGCCGTTCCTCGCCGCGGCCGACCTGCTCGGCACGACCTTCACCTCGCCCTCGCTGGCCACGGGCTTCGGCAGCATGCTCGCGCAGCCCCTCATGCGGAAGCACGTGCCGGACGAGGCGTCGGTGGCGAACATCTCGCGGGAGCAGGCCGTCGAGGTGATCCGCGAGTGCATGAAGGTGCTGTTCTACCGCGACGCCCGCTCGCTCGACTCGTACTCGCTGGCGGTCGTGACCAAGGACGGCGTGGAGGTCAGCGAGACCGAGAAGTTGGAGGAGCAGAGCTGGGCGTTCGCCGACCGTATCAAGGGCTACGGTACCCAGACCGTATAAGGCGGCGGTCACGTTAAGGATCCCTCTTCGACTTGCGGGTGCGTGGGCGATAAGACTTAGTCGGGTAGCCGCCGAACTGATTCCGGAACGACCAGTGAAGGTTCGGAAGCGATACTCTCGTCGTCTACGGGATCACTTATCTAAAATGGAAACAACGGGTTACTACTACACTTGCTACAGAGCCGCGATGCCTCTGTCCTGGTCTTCCAAAGAGAGAAGCATGGAGTAGCAAGGAAATTCTGTAATAATAGAGACAAGATACATGATCATGAACGTCCGCATTGCATTGAAGACACCAAGAGAATCGTGCCCTGATACTAGATATATGAACCGTTACTGTTGGGAGTATATGCAGACTCATACGGATCTAATTGACACAAATTGTACTATGATCGGCTTCACAGGATGGTAGGTAGCATTGACAGCCACCCCGATGGATCCCTCAAAATAAATCCAGGTTAGGGAATGCCAGTAAGCAATGGTTGTCAACTCCTTCTCATCCTAGTCTAAGCCAACCTACAATGGCCGATATACATGTATATCTACTTCCTCTGCATTACATGTGTCCCACGTCCGAACTGGAGCGTGGGGGGCCGATGTGCATTATGGGGGGTTACAGGAGATAGCAACTGTCGAATTTTCCTTAACACAAATCCTCTTATCTCAATTCCGCCATGTATATTAAGAGCGACGACGCCCTCAACTGTGTGACCCAAATCCGACCGCCCACCGTGATATCTTTTTGCAGCTAACTCCGGCATTGCGTCGCAAACCCCGCCAGCAATGAGTCTATAATCATACAAATCCAACAGATTACTCGACAGTCACCGACTTGGCCAGGTTTCGGGGGAAATCGACATTAAGACCCTCCATGACAGCCAGCCAGTAAGCAATAAGTTGCAGAGGGATGACGTTCAAGATGCCTTGCAGGCAGTCCACAGTTTTGGGAACCTCGATCTTCTGGGCCTGGCTCGCCTGGAACTCCTCGTCACCGGGGTTGCAGATAACGATGGGCTTTCCACCGCGGGCGATGACTACGTACTTGTTAGTAATGGCTTAAATTTGTTGCAAATATTCATAATTCACATACCTTGTTGATAAGCATTCAACGACTTCTTGAAGAGGTCGTCGCGGGTCAGGATCATGATGATAGGCAGGTTCTCATCCACCAGAGCCAACACACCGTGCTTCAATTCGCCGGACATGACTGCTTCGCAGTGAAGGTAGGAGATTTCCTTGATCTTGAGAGCACCCTCGAGGGCAGTGGAATATTGGCTGCCACGTCCCAGGAGCAGTAGGGACTTCTGGTTCCTGAAAGTCTGCGCGCAAAGCTGCTTAATGGATTGGTCGAGCTTCAGGATCTCCTTGATCTGGGCAGAAATGTTTCCGAGACCCTCGATAATCTCCTCGCGCCTCTTGCGCTTGGATGCTCGGTCCTCACTAAGAGACAGCGCGAACATAACCATAGCAACGAATTGCGACGTGTACGCCTTAGTCGAGGCAACACCGATTTCGGGACCAGCGTTGACGTGAACACCGCAGTGGGTCAGGAGAGAGATGGAGGAACCGACCACGTTAACGATACCAACGGTAAGAGCTCCACGCTCCAAGCAGTATCGAAGGGCCATCAGCGAGTCGGCAGTCTCACCGGATTGCGAAACGAAGACGCAGGTGTCGTCACGGAACACGGGGGCTTCTCTGTCAAGGAAGTCGGAAGCTAACTCAACGGCGATCGGAATCTCGGCAAGCTCCTCGAAGATACCTCGCACAGCCATGCAAGAGTGATAACTAGTTCCGCAGGCAATGAAAATGATACGACGGCATCGGCGGATGGTTGCGATGTAAGATCTCAAACCACCAAGAGTGACAGTCTTGTTGTCAATGTCGAGACGACCTCTCATGGTGTTGACCACGGACTCGGGCTGCTCGAAAATCTCCTTCTGCATGAAGTGATCGAACTTGCCCTTCATGATCTCCTGGAGCTCAAGCTCCAAAGTCTGGATGCTTCGGACATTGGAGCTACCATCAGCCTTCTTGAGACGGTGAATGTTTAGCGAGCCCTCGTGGATGTGGGCAATGTCGTCATCCTCCAGGTACATGACCTTCTTGGTGTGCTCGACGATAGCAGAAGGGTCAGAGGAGAGGAAGAACTCGGCAGGCATGGGCAGGCCATCGTCAGTCATGAAAGCGCGGGACTGCGAGCGGTGGAGGAGAGACTTGTCGGGGGCGCCGAGCAGAGCATTGGGAGTAAGGAAGTTGCCAGTCTGCTTCTTCAGGGCAACGTTCTGGGAGGCGGCCTCGGCAGGAAGGGCGCCATTTTCCTCAGAGTATTCCACATCGACGAAGTCGACCTTCATGCGCTTCTGGGTCTTCACACCAATGACAAGGGGCGAGCCCTTGCGAGCAGCAATAACCTCATGAGGGTAGTGGACAGACTTGATCAGCAAGCCGTAGGCACCCTCGAGCTCGGTGATGACGGCCTTAGCGAGGTCGACGAAGTCAATGTGGGGATGTTGATCGTACAGGTACTTTGCGAGCTTCGCAATGCACTCTGTATCGGTCTCGGTCTCAAACTTAAAGCCCTTTGCGGAAAGGAGGGTCTTCAATTCCTTGTAATTGGTGATGATGCCATTGTGGACGACAGAAAACTCCCATGTGGGGTCGGATCTGAGTAGTAACGATTGAAAATCAGCAAGGGGACTCGTAAGCTGTGCTATGTATAGAGGAATTTACCGGTGGGGATGGCAGTTCAGCCGAGAGGGAGGGCCATGAGTAGCCCATCGAGTATGGGCGATACCGGCATGTGAGTCGAAAACCTTGGTGAGGTCTGGCTTGGACTCTTCGATGAGTTGCTTGAGCTTAGCAACCTTGCCGACCTCCTTGAAGGCGAGCACCTCGTTCTTCTTGTCGCCGTCGACAGCTAGACCGGCCGAATCATATCCACGATATTCCAAGCGTGAAAGACCTATGTAGCGAAACCAAGCGTCAGTATTGGGTTTCCATTAACAACTCTTTTTATTCTCTGAGTCGATGGTGCAAAATGCAGGCGCACTATGTAGGAGATCGTGAAGAACGGGTTATGGCAGGTTGTCATATCTCACCGTTTACGAGGGTGTCGAGGATAAACTTCCTATCCTTCTCGACGAGGTAGTTAATGTAGCCGAAAATTCCACTGTTATTAAAGCTCGAATTAGCTCTCCGAATTGATAGCAACTACACAGATTTTCTACAGCTTCGTTCATCCCAGATCTGTCATTACGTAGGTTTCAAGGAATCGTAGGGGAACAGCTGGAAACCAGAATCGGGCTGGCCGTTAGACTTCGGGGTAGAGTGGTGCTCGATCTAGCCCCTCCTTGATAGCAAAAGCAAGCGAGACAGTAGAGATTATCGACTCGGTCTTACGTACCACATGTTGCCTCTAGTTCGGTAATGCAGAAGCAAGAATGAGTATGTGTTCTCTGCCCAAACTATAGCGATTGTTGTTCTCTCCTAGCTACAGCAGAGGGGTTCTGTCCAAGGGTATCAACGATAAACGAAAGTCAATGGCGGTGAGTTTGAAGGGGGCACAGGATTAGGGGAAGAAGAAAACGATAGAGTTTCCAGAAACTTGATTCAGGAAGGAATTGGGAGGGCAGAGCTGGGACTTTTAAAGGTAAAGGAAAGGTAAAGGGGAATTTAAAGGTGAATGGCTTTTTCTACGAAAGAATATTGGTGCTTGGTGCTTGCTGGCTCAAGTCAAGTGCTTAGGCTTTTACACTTTTAGTTGTTACCAGGTGAGGAGGAAGCGTGTACGAGGACGTAGCTACCATGGATAGTACCATA
The DNA here is from genome assembly GCA_022984865.1 of Hypomontagnella submonticulosa. NCBI lineage: Eukaryota > Fungi > Ascomycota > Sordariomycetes > Xylariales > Hypoxylaceae > Hypomontagnella > Hypomontagnella submonticulosa. The sequence continues at coordinate 14,528 of JAJKLF010000064.1, read as the reverse complement.
GTAGTACTATCATTAGTGGGCGGCGATGAACAAGTACAGTACTAGAAGCAAGAGGGGCTTGCCAGGGGGGGACCATGTACCCGTGCACCCCTACGATCAATTCATGCTTTACTCGTGCAAAGTACGAGCTCGGTATCTGCATACCTACTGGTGCTAACAAGCGTGACCTAGGAAATACAAACAAAGTCCCACATTTATGCAGCTTAAACCTTGTCCCAGCTACCTACAATACACAGTATGTACATCCATCCATCTTTCCAGATGTCATCCACCATCCATACCTCCTCCTGCCACAGAGAGACATCAATCGATTCTACCAATTGCTACCGTAAAGTTTACCACTGCATACTCACATCCTTTTTTATTTTCTTTTGTAACCTTCCCGCATCTCGATTGGTCTCCTGCATATTTAATTTTCCTTATATATCTAGAACCAAACCAATCATCTCTATTCCATCCCCGTCTCAATGTCTCGATCATTCTTTGTGTTCCCCCAAATCGTGACCTATACGTAATGTATAGTGGGGTATATAACCATACTACGTGTATGTCCCTCGTTCCTAGTCTCCGCCATTCTATTTGTTGCAATGGGCTGCAAAGGGCGGGATCCAGCTGTCAGCCCTTGTTTTAGAAATATATCGTTTCTACGGGTTTTGCATGTCTTGTTTTCTTTGTGTCTTTGTGCTTCTAATCCCCTATCTCACTCCGCAGCCAATCGTTATTCTAAATCTATGCAGCGTGCCGAACAGACCCTTCATTACTAAACTACCTAGGCAATGACCAGCTTGTTAATACGAAGTTAACCAACTTGGACCTTGGACCATAGTCGTCTTGGAAGAGCTACTCCTTGCCGACCTGGTTCCTTATCTCGTCTAGCCCCGGAAAACGAAGAAGACATCATGCTGCGAGTGTTACAGCATGGCTTGTGATGTTATCTCGCCTCCCTGTCTCTTATTTTCGTCAAGAACTTAACGACAGGGCCTTCTCGTGGGAATCTTGCCAAATAGTATACCAAATTTTGTGCCAACCAATGTCTGCGCCACCACCCGATAGAGTGTCAACGCTATTCATTGGCGTCTTCGTGTTGGATGGAGATCGATTTCCAACATGCAGGGCTGGGCTCGCCGTTTGGCCGGATCATCATCCTGGCTGCGGCCCCTTATTTTGGGGCTGTACCTGAGCATGGTCTGCTTGGGCCATCCAGGTGAGGCTTGGCCCAAGTCGGCCAGAATACCACCCTCCACCCCAATTTCCATGCTTAGTTGAAGTTAGTTCGTTGGAAGTCCCGATATCAGAAACAGGCCATTGTCCGAACACGACCTCCTCTGACGACATATCAAAAAGGGGGCCACCAGCGCGCAACGGCAGTACGGCAGTGACGCGTCTGGTTTTTTTTTTCTTGCTTGCGATATGATCGTCACATCAATAAAAATCCTCGTATGGCCATGTTCCAAAATTTTAGAGTACTTATGAGAAAACGTGCGAGTTGAGGTAAAAAGATTATTATTCTTAAGAAAAGAATTAAAATCTAATACCAACTGGTATTACTAAGGATATGTATATGGATTATATATTAGTTATTAATAGTTCTTTTTATTTTAATAATTACTAAATAATTTTGGGGTAAACGAAATAAAACCCCTAATTCTTCATTTAATAATGAATGATCTTATTTTTTTATTAAAATATTAGAAATAAATAATTAAATTAATATTGGTATAATACAAATTTCTCATTCACTAATGTTTATTTCTATTTATAATTATTGCCAGTATAATTTCATATCATTTATATATATTTTTAACCTTTATTCTATATTATATATATTTAGTTTTTTTATAATCTTTTTATAGGTTATCTTAATGGTTAATAAAAAGGTAAAATTAAATCATTATCAATATATAGATATCTTATCTTAAGAACAAAAAGTTTTAAGCTATTTTTATGGTATTTATTTGTAGTTATTTTAAAACTATTAAGATTTATTAATACAAATGATCTTTATTTAATATTTTATTAGATAATAAAAGGACTTCTCCATTTTAACAATAATTTTAGAGGTTTACCTTTTTATAATATTATAACGAAATTATATAATTATATTTTTATTCCTCTTCATAGGTATATAATTTATTATTTAGCTTTTTTAACTTCATATTATTATTTTACAATTTTTTAATAATATTATAGGTATATAATATATTCATTAACAAATTCATTCCATTTTAAATCGGGAGAAATAATAAAGGTTCCATTAACAAAGGCTAATCTTAATTCTTATTAATAAATTAAAAAATATTTAATTTCAAATACATCACGTGGCAAACAACCATATAATATCTTAAAAGATAAAAATTTGATATAAGTTATATAATAATTATTAATATTTCTTAAAACACATTATATCTTTTTATTCTATTAGGCTTCATTATTAAATATAATACCAATATAAAGCTTAAGCTTACTTAGAACTAATTAAATAAAATAATTAAAGATTTCGATAAAACTTATGTTTTTATGTGATGTGGCTAAAGTATTTATAACTTTAATATACATTCTTATTATATTATTATTAAATTCCTTCGATACAAATACATTCCTAAAATCTATATAAATTGTTAATAATATAATACCTTATTAATCCCTCCATTTATAAATTTTTTGTAACATTAACTTTATTTAATAATCTCTTATTAAGTATACCCAATCATACTAATTAAAAACATTTACAATATATAAAAGATACTTCTTTCCCTTAACAATTATCGGGAAAAGCCTAATAAAATCTACGATAAAAATCTAATAAAAGGTATAAATAATAACAAATAAATTTAAGACTTTAAGCTTCACCAGATTATATTTAATATAACATAGATATCTAAGAAAGTAATTTATAATATCCTTTAATATACAAAACTAATATATAAACTAATTAAATTTTTTTAATATAATAAGTAATAAGAAATAACCCCTTTTATCATAAACCATTATTAATACCCTGCCAACTTTTTTTTTAATAAGATATATCCACCATATTCCAAAACAATTATATTATAATAAGCTATTAATAATATAAAAGGTTTTATATCTATCCTCCAATACTTTCATTCCAAAACATCCATAATCATCATTATAATTATAAATTAAATAACTTTACATATCTTTATACCATAAAGATTTAATATACTTACTCATTAATACTTCATTATGATAACTTATCAAAATCATAACTTTCAAAAATAATATATTTATTAACATTTTTAATTAACACCATATTTCATCAACAATTCCATAATACTCCAAGATAAATAAAAGCTAAAATTAAGCTTCATATCCTATATCATTATTATCCATCCACCTCTAAATTTTCGTCATATATAATTATAATAATAATATTAACTTCATCATTATATTATAAACTAAAAATTTATTAATAAATTATTATTATCCTTCTAACTCCAATATCTTCAATAATATATTATATCCTCCAATATTATCTTTCCAAACCTAAACTCCATTATTATTTATATAATTAATATCTTTAAAATTATCTAAACAATCATCTAATTCAAAAATAATTCTTAACAATACATCAACTACACAATTTCATTTTCCTTTAATATAAATGATCCAAATATTTAAAAATCTTAATTCATCTACCTAATAAATATAAATACCTTTAATATTAAATAATCTAAAAAAGAACATCAATAACTTATAATCTATATAAATAATCGACATAATTAAAGATCTAAAATATCTTTTATATCTTTAAATAAACTTAATAATAGCATATAATTCTTGTTTATAAATTTTATAATTTTGTTATATCTTTATAAAGAGGAAATTATTATAAAATAAAGGCTTTTAGATTTTTTTTTATATTTAAATAATATAATACCCAACTCTAAATACCAAGGTATTAAAATATATATCCATAGGTTAATTAAGAATATACCTATATATTTTGATAATAAACGCCGCCTTTTCCTATAAAAAAGTAAATAATAATATTTTGACATCTTCTTACTTCTATAATACGTCTTTAGCAAGATAATTTAATGGATAAGCAATTTTGGAACAATTTTTAATCCATTATTTCATTAATCTTAAAGCTCTGATAAATAAATAAATCTAAATCTAATTTTAAAAGGTAAGCCAATTCCTTAACTTCATTACACATTTAACCTTAATAATTAACTTTTTATAAGTTTTATATATCATCTTAAAGGTTATTAATTTATTATAATTAATAACTAATTTTTTAAATAAAAATTTTAATTTAGCTTATAATATCCTAAGAAGAAAATAATATTTAATCCATTTTAATTATTCCTTAATTATCTTATAGATTACAAAGATATTATTAATATATTCAATAATATTAATAAGTTTATTTAGAGCTTTTAAGGTAATTATTAATGGTTTTAAGGAAGGTTCCAATATAACACCTAAAAAGATTCTTATTATTTTTAATATAGAATAATTAATAAACTAAATATTTTATAACATTTTTATTAATTATAATTAGGAAAAGCTAAGGATCTTAAATGTTAGAATATAATAACACTTTAAGTAAATAAAGATTAACTAATATCCATACTTAAAGTTAAATTTCAATAATAAGCCAATCTTAAGGTTTAATAAATACTTGTAGATATTAGTTAGTAAGGGGAAATGGATATTAGATAAATCTTCTTTTACTTTATTATAATTAATAATTAATCTTAGTTTAAACCAAAGATCTTATACTTTTACATTTTTATTTTTTATAACAAGTATTAATATAGCTAACCAATCTAATAACCTATCATTTATTATTATAATTAATTTATATATTTTAATATTAAGATATTGTTATATAAGCTTATTCAATTAATATAATTATGGATTTATTTAGTATTTTTATTTTAAACTATTCTATAGCTTCATTCCTTCTTATAACCTAACTCAATGAATATATAGATTAATCGGTTTTATCATATTATTAATGATATTTACGCCATAATCTTTATACATATACTATATTTTTATGTGGTAAAGTTTTTTATATTTAGGAATAAAATTATTAAATTTTAGATCCTTAATATTTTATTAAATAATAATATCTTTATTTAATATTTGATCTGACGTTATAATATCCCGACAAACAAGCCATTATATTATTAGGAATAATAAAATTATAGTTAATTATTCTTTATTTTTTATTAACATTAAATAAACCACTTTTTATTCTTTAAAAACCATAAATTATTTTAGACAAGAATCATTAACCATTAAATAAAATAAATAATTAAATAACTTTTAATATACATCTTTAATCATTAATAATATTATCAATTTTAAAGCATATACATTAATTTAATAATATTGTGTGTAAATGAATCTTTAAAATTTTAACTAGGTATATCTTAATAATAATCCTTTTGAAAATGAATTTAATGGTAATTTTATCACCTTTATAATCGATAATAATAAATGATATAAAATTGGATTATTATTAATCAATAAGGGGTATTATTTTATTAATAATAAACTCATTTTCCTAATGATTAATTTAATGATATAATAAGGTTATATAATTAATTTAATAATATAATGAGGTTGTAACTAATGACTTAATTTCCCTAATCATTATCTAACTCAGAATTAAACTTACTTAAAAAGTTATAATTAAACTTATCATTAGATAATTTACCTTTAGGAACAAAATTATCAATCTTAAAAATTAACTTATGATAATTATTTAACCTTAATGTTAATCTTTAGATAATAACTTGTTTTTCCCTAATATCAAAATCATTAATTGTAAGAGAGTTATCCTAAATATTTAGGATTATGATAATATTCCATAATTATGGTTACCTTAATAATAGTAATATATTATCATTTTTTCCTGGAAGTTATACCATTACCTATATAGAATAAATAATGCCTTCAATTAAAATATTAAAAATTATAAATTTTTATATAAGATTAAGATGTCTTAATAAATTTTATAACAAAAGGTTATCCACTCCCATCAATTTAAAAGATTTTTTATATAAACTTATTTTATCCACTAATTATAAATTAATTAGATTAATATCCAATCCTTAATCTATTAAAACTATGTTCTTTATTATTATATAAGTGATTATGTATTTATTTTTTATAAATTTAATCTTAAGTGTTACTTAGAATATCTAAACTATTTCTAACGTTATAGATAATAATAACATCACCGGAATACTTTTTATTTTTGCGTAATATTTGGTTGTTATTTTTGCCTTATCGCCAACTCAAATAGATAAATGTTTTAAGTTTTTATAAAAGTTTAGGCTAATCTATATTAGATCTATTAATAATAATTTCATTATCTTTTTACCAATAAATTTCTTATAATTAAAAAAACCTATTCCTTTCCAGGCGTAAATTTCTGCCAATAATTTTAAAGGTTAACCCGATATTTTTAATTTTTAATATTAACAGACTTTCCTTTGTTCAGGCATTTTAAGGAGGTTATCAATTAGTAATATAATCGGAATATTAGTATTACCTATTTTTTATTTTTTTGTTATATATTATATTAACCCTATCAATAATGATTATAATATCGACACCTTTTTTTCCAATTTTTAATTAAGTTAAAATCTTTTACTAATTAAGTTATAACTTTATATTGTAGTTAAATATAATAAAATATCATAACATTTTGTTAAAGTTTTATTAATAGATATTTATCTTTTTACTTTATTAATATTTATTAATAAATAAGTATCTAAAAGTTATTTATAGTAAAGTTAAGTAGATTTTGTTTGGATTTTAGTAGGGGGTAAATGAGGATTTTTGTTATACTTTAATGTAGGGAAAATTATTCTTTTAAGATATGTTTACTCTTATTATAATAACCATTTTTTTTTTGAAATTTTATATTATATCTAAATATGGTTAAGGTCATTATATTTAAAATAAACTTAATTATTAGTATAAAAAGGTTTCATATTATTAATTAATGGATATTTTAATAATTTTTAAAGAAGCATTTTTTTTTTATTTTGATGTTCTCTTTATATATTATTAAATAAAATCTTATTATTATTTGATGATTGTTGGTTCTGTCCACTTTATTAATTATTTATTAGAACATATTAATTTAGAATATATTAATTTGGAACATATTGGTTTAAAGCATATTGGTTTAAAGTATATTGGTTATATGATGTTAAGGATGATTATTAATTTTAAAATTAGTTAATAATATTTTTAAATATCGTAAGCTTCTTTTAGATTATTAAATAAGATTATATCATTACTTATTTTAAAATAAAACTTTATTATTTAAATAAAAACTTTCAAATAACGTCAATTTTGGCACAATTATGTTCCTTTTCAACAACCTTTTTCCAATTTTCGATAACTATCAAACTATTTTATATAGTTTTATAACATTACTATAATGATTTAACAAAATAAACATAATTTGTTAAGCTTTCCTGGCGTAAATCATAGTTTTAAAGCTTGTTAATAAAACGACTTATAACAATTTGCAATAATATGGCCTTTGCAAGGGTTAGTAATATGCTGGCAAAACTTGTTAGTTTTAACTTATCTCACTTATTAATTAGATAAAAGGCTTGTTAAACTTTAATATAATATTGGATAAGTGGTTCGTTTTCACTTTAAGCTATTTTTATAAGGTTTTCAATTTTAAAAAACTTAAAGTCAATGGGTTTTATAAGATATTTGTCTTTTAAGGTTTGTTTTATAGTATTTAGATTTTTTTGCATAATTTTATTTTCGAAAACTTTAACAATTACTTTCTATATCTTTGGATTTAAGTCGAGTAAAATAGTAGCATTTTTTTTATAAAATATATTAATTGTAGATATAACTTTTAACAGAAATAAATTTAATTCTTTGTAACCCATTCGTTTAAACTGCTAATAAAGTTTGGCTAACTATCTTAACGCGGATTTTTTACCATTGAAATGGTTATAAGGGTTTAAGTTTAATATTCTTATTTTGTTTAATGGTATGATTAATGATGATCTCGCAATAAGAGGTTTAATAATAGATGTGAAAGGAGTTTGTTTGGTAATAAGTATAAAAAAAGCAGAAGGAGTAAAAGGAATTTATTTGCCACTTAATAGTGAGTAGTTTTGGTTTAATGATATTTACGATATATTATGAGGTGTTTAAACAAGTTTAAATTATAATGAGGTAAATGATGTAATTTTAGATGATGTAGTTTTAAAAGACGTAGTTTTAAATAAGGCTGAAAGTTTAAAGAAGGTTTTATTTAATGATTTTGTTAATGGTAAAGTTGGTTGAGTTAACAGGTTTGACGTGATAAACAAACGTGATAAAGGTTCTGAAGATAAAAATAATATATCATGATTAAGATTTATAAAATGGGAGGGGTAAAGCTAGTTTGTAAAGAAGAAAAAAGAGTAATTTAAATGAAAAAAAGGTTGGTTTTAATAAAACGAGGCAAAGTTTTAATGAAAATTAAATAAAAAAGAGGGTTTAAAGTTTTACAATTTTTTATAAAGTTATATAACTTAAAAAAGGACAAATCTAATAATTTATAAATGTTATGAAATTAATAAAAGAATTAATAATAATTAATAATACCTTAAAGGTGGTATTAACTTAATATTACGATAATATTAATAATAATAAAACCTAAAACGCTTTATTAAAGATACCAGAAAATGTGTGAATTAAGATAAAAAGATTATTATTCTTAAGAAAAGAATTAAAATCTAACGCCAATTGGCATTATTAAAGATATACATATAAATCACATGTCAACTATTAATAGTTCCTTCTGTTTTGGCAGTTGCCAAACATTATGTCTCTCATGATTTGACTAATAGGCGCCCTGATCAAACCCTGATCAATTCCGCAAGGAATGTCGCCATCATCCTTGACGATAACCAACCCATCTGAGCGGCTGAAGTCCAGTTTCTATTTTGTGGAACGCTTATCACCAGGGCAGCTAGATCTTTTGGTTTACATACATAGTTTGGTTATCAATCCCTTTCACGAGACAGGCCTTCCGTTCTACCTAGAACCTGTCAGCATCAGCATTCCTTTGTCGGAAGAGATCCCAACGAAGATACGCTAAACCTGCCTACATATTAGCTACCGTATTGCATACCGTCTCACCTCATGCCGATTCCGAGTCGGTGAGAATTCTCGGTAGTAACGCTATGCCGGCCTCAGCTTCTTTTCCTTGGCCCCCGTTGACATATCATCCATCATCAGATTAAAAATTCCACCTTACTAAATGTACTAAGCCGAGAATACAGCTTCATCTGTCGCTAACACGCATCTTCACCTGCGCCGGTCTCCCAGCTACAGTAGCTTGGAACTCGCGCCTTGTGCGCCTAGCAAGGTTACCTACTGTAGCTACCTAAGAATAGTAACATCGCGATCCACCCAATAATAACCCCCTGAAGAGCTCATAGCTTGGCCGTCGGGCGCCGGCTACTAACCCATGTAACATTGCCGGTAACCCACCCTCATGTCCATTCTGATGTCAGATTGACCAGGGAGAGATGTCTTTATCCTGGAGGCCTGCATCAATGGATGCTATAACGCCAAACCACCACTCACGGTAATATCATAATTATTACTTAATCCTATAGGCTCAGAGCCTCGATACGCACAGCGACTGGGTAATGAAAATCCCTAAGCAAATTCCGTTGTATTGAAGGTATCATTGGTCGTAATTACGACTTTGCAATATGAAAAATTACTTGCGTGCCTCATACGACTCATGCATAACTACCTACTATGGTACTCCGGTGAGATAAATGCATCTCTGTGGGAATGTGAGCTTGACCGCTTCCTGTTACCCTCAGAAGGGTTAAGCGAACGAATTCTTTAGCCAACTAGCTAGAGACTCAACTACCCTGACAATTCTTATACCAATTACATTAAGAATGGCTTGAATAAGATAAGTTTATCATCTTTCCCGAGATACAACTCTTCGACCAGTTCGAACTATACCCATAGATCACATATAGTTCAAAGACATGACCAGCAATACTATGTCACCACAGCGAGCCAGCTAATACTAGTATACGTTTAAATAATAGCTATGTAGAACACACGATTACCTGTATCTAAATGTGATATTTACATCCTATGAGCTCCAGCCGCAAAACAGCCTCGTACGGCTGTATATTTGAGCTAGTGAGCTTGCAGTAAAGGGTTGATTCCAGATTCCTTATTTAGATACCCTAATCACGCATTAGCTAGGTATCTAGCTCGGCATGCTTATCGAAGCACCTATTCGTATCCATAAAAAAAGATCCCATGGATTTTTAGTTTTATACTTATTATACTTATCATAACGTTTAACGGCTAAATTTAATGGAGAAAGTTATCCGTTATATATAATTATAAAAACGACATATTATGGTTTTATTTTTATTCTTTTTATATTAAATGAAAAATTACGTATTAAAGCGATTTAAAAGATTTTATAACTTAAAATAATAAATTAAAAACTGATGTTTTATAAATTTTAAAGTTAATATTTTTGTTATATATTTTATCGTAATTATTAATTCGGTTTTATAATATTTTATCGTTTAAAACATTTTTATAGTAATATTTAACTATTATTAATTATTAAATAAATAACCGTCTTGTATTTTGCGATTTTTTAAATTAAATAAAAATCTTAATTTAATTTAAACGTTTACCGCTTTTTTTAAATATCATTTATTAACGGAAATACGTAATATATTTTTAAAAAAAAAGTGTTAATATAAGTTTTTAACGATATTATACTTAACATTTTACTCGGTATCGGCATATTATATTTAATTAACTTATAATTTATATAATAACTTTATTTATCGATTTAAATTATATTTAAATCGGTTAATAAAGTTTATCTTTAATTAATTGTTTAAAATATAATAAGTAGTTTTAACGTTACCGTTATTTTATATTAGCTTTTAGTTTATATAATAATTTTATTTTTAAATCGAGTTAATTAAGAGCATTGCTATTCGTGCAGTATGACTCTGGCTAGCCGTGCAGTATATGCCCAAAACGGAAGGCGGTGGCGGAGATCCGGCGGCCCTACCTCATCAAACGGCTAAGTACGCAGACCTCAACATAAAACGCAAATAACTTTGCATCCACTATGCTTAGGATTCTATAATTACTATAGTATTAATCTCCTCAATTCAGCGATTCTAGCGATATATGTTTCATATGCTGCATCCCAGCGCTGGCTGGGGTACGAGGGATAGTATAGAGATCGCAGCGATTTTGAAAACGACTAAGTATGAGTATAGCCGGGGAATAGCCGCGGGAGAGAGCTAGGCCACCAGATTCGCTGCAAGATAGCCGCACCAGGCCAGGGATGCAAGATACGAAACTTATATAGAAGGAATCGCTGAATTGAGCGCTTTCGAATGATGCAAATTATCAATTAAGGAACACTTCATATGAGGAGTTATTTGCGTTTTTGTTGACATTCGAGGTTTTGGTCATTTTGGCGAGGGGGACGCCCGGCAAAACGGCTGACCGCCCACCTTTTTAGGAAATACTGCACGGCTAGCCAGAGTCATACTGCACGAATAGCAATGCTCTTAATTAAAACCATTTTATTATTATTATAATATTTTTAAATCTATTTAAAATTGTTTATAGCTAATTATTTTGTTTTATAAGTCTTTTAATCCACTTTTATTAATATAATAGCATTAAAAAACGGTTATTATTATAATATTTTTTACCGAAATAATTAAATTTCTACGTTATTTATTAAATATTTCATATTAATTTAATATAAAAAGAAGTTTTATAAAACGGTAAACCTTTATGTCACGTAATAAAACGCTTGGTTATAATTAAGTGCTAAATTTAACGATGTTTTTTCTAAGAATCAAAAAAAAGCTATCGAAAAAAGATCGATTATATATAATCGATTTATTTATGTAAGTTAAAATTAATTAAAAAATGTTCGTTTTCGGTGTGCTTTACACACCGATAACGTAATCAACTAATAAAAAGAGAGCTACAATCTCGTGATAAAAAATATTATAAAAAAAATCTAAATAAATTAAACTTGCTAAAAAAGTTGTAATAATGGTTAAACATAGCTAAGAAAAATAGATTTAATAAGTTTTATAAAGATAATAATAAATTAAAAAAGAATTCAAAAAAAATTTAAAAAAAAACGCTTTTAATAAAAATTTATAAATAAACTTTTTTTTTGCAAAAAGGGTAATGTTAAAGCGTATTATCATATATATTATAACTTGTTTTATACGTATAATTAAAAATAACTAACTTATAAAATTATGAAATTAAATTAATGTAAAGTTAAAAATAATATGCATTATCCATTAAAGTTAAGTGATTAAATGATAAAATGACTCGTGCGCATTGTAGGATTTTTATAAATAAATAACTTAATTTTGTTAATTATTACTACTTTTAAAAGTTAAGCTTAAATAAATTAATATATTATATGTAATCGAAGTTTAACTTTCATTACATCATACGAGCTTTAACAATTTATAAAGAAAGGCATCATTTTTATTATCATTTTTATTATTTTATTAATGCTTAAAACTTAACTTTTAATCCGGTGAAATAAGGAAAAAAATCATATTATTATTATTTAACTTTTTATTCTTATTATAATTAGCTTATTTTTTTAAAATAAGTTAACTTATTTTTTAGTTTTATTTAAGTTATATTATTACTTATTTATATTAAAAAGTTTTGAAGTTTAACCTATAATTTAATTAAATATTATATTTAATATTAATAAAAGTATTATTTACTTAAAGAGTATTAAATCTTAATTAATGTAAATATTTAAAAGTTATAAACATGATATCAAATGATTTGTTAATTTTAATTAACTTAAAATCTCTCTTAATTAAATCCTTAAGTTACTTATAAAGTCTGGTAATTATAACCAAAAAAATATTTATAATAATAATAATTATAATTAATTGTTGTATTATGGTATTTATTAAAAGAATAATTAAATATAACGTTATTTAAATAATGCCGATATAGAATTTATTATTTCTTACCACACATTTTAAGTCTCTTAATTAGAATATATAAAGGAATTTTAATCTTAGTTTTAATTAAATTAAATTATTTATAATCTCTTTAATTGAGGTTATTTTAAACATAATTAATATCACCTTTATTTTAAGCCTTTTAATTAGCTTCTAAACGACTTATATTATCCTTAAACTCTATAAATAATTAGCTAATAAATTATTAAAATAAGAAGATTTATTAATACTTTTAAATAATTTTATTAAGATTTTTAAAATCTTTATAATCCTAAACGTTATTTTTAACTTAAGCTTAAAGTTAATAAAATCAGACTTTTTTAGCTTTTTTTATATTAATTTTATATAAGATTAAAGCCTTATAACTATTTTAAAAAGATATACTAATAAGATTAAAAGATTAAAAATAAGAAATTAATTAGATTTAAATTAAAAGTTATTAAATTAAATTAACGTTAAAGATTTAATTATAAAAGAATTAAAAAATATATATATTCAGTAATTATATATACAAGCTATTATACCTTTTATATTAATAATATAAATAATATGAAATATATAAAGCTATTATAAATTATTTTATATATAAAAATTCATGATTTATTCGATATTTTAGTGTGAATATAAAAGTAACATATGTATTTTATAATATAAAGATTTTAAAGCGTAATTAATACGATTTCATTTGTTAAAAGTAATTAAATAAATTTGCCTCTTTTTTTTATATGACATTATTATGATAAATAAGAGCTTTAATCCTAATAAATAATTTTATTAATAAAAACTAATGTAATTGAGGGGTATATTACAGGATTATGGCTTTCTTTTAATTAATTAATTATATTATTAATATATAAAACATATTAAAAACAGATATTTCTTAATTAACTTTAACTTATATAAATAGATCAGTTATATATAGCTGATTTCTTTTTGATAGCTTTTTTTTAATTCTTAAAAAAAATATCATTAAATTTAACACTTAATTATAACCAAGCATTTTACTACATGACATTTATTATTTATAATAATATAATAAGCTTATAAGTGTTTGGTAGTTTTTTCTTTACTTTTATTTTTTTAAGCTTAAATAAAATTATTATTATGATACTTTAAAAACGTTCTAAATAATATCTTATCATAAAATTAGTTTTTGTAATTTTTATTATAATATTATATACCAGTTTTTCATATACTTTTAAGAATTTATTAAAGATTATGTTATCCCTTAGTCCCTTTTATAATTTTATTTTTTTTAATAAGTTTTTAACTTTTTGCCAATCTATTATCTTAAATATTTAACGCTTCAATATCATTTTGCTATTATATTATTTATATTTTAATATATTATTAAATTATGTTATTTAATTTAAGAAAAATTTCTTTATAAATATTTTTATTTTATTTCCGTATATATCTTCCATTAATAGCTTATTTACGTTCTATTTTAAGGCTAATATAATATTACCTTCTAAA
>JAJKLF010000063.1:0-42226 GCA_022984865.1 Hypomontagnella submonticulosa | reverse complement strand
ATTTAAAAATAAAGATCATTTTATATTTTCTTTAAATTTTATTTTCAATTCCTTTAAAATAATGTAGAAATCTAAAATATTTCTTTAAATTAAGAAGCATTAAACCATTTTATATCCTTTTTAATTATATGTTTTACATTTTAAAACCTTTGATTTTACCATTTTAATAAAAGAAGCTTCCTTTTAAATTAAAGTTATCTCATATCTTTTCTTTATAACATTTTTAACAATTTTTTTAAATGAAAATTATTATAACCACTTTAATTAAAAGCTTATAATATTAACAAAATATTATATATTTCCTTCCTCTTCTAATTTTAATTTTTAATCATCATTTTTATACTTACTTTTAAGTTTTGTAAAATTTGTTAATCTTATAAATCTACCTTTTCCTTTATTCTTTTTATCTTTCTAACTTATTTAGTTTTATTCTTAATATTTTTTATAATTTATTTAAAAAGAATTAATATATTCTAATAAATTTAAAATATTTTACTAACCTTTATTAACCTTTCTCTAAATTTGGTCTATTATAAATACTTTATTTATATTTCCTTATATTTAAATTAATTTTTATATTTAATATTTATTACTTAAGATATTTAATTTCGTTAACTTAAATATAATAAATTTAAATTTATTTAACCACATATTTAAGCCTTTAAATAGTCATTTTAGGAAAAATTACTTAATATAATTTTTAAATCTTAATTTTTATTTTTAGTTTTTTTTTTCTTTTAATAATTTTAAAGTTATTTAGAGATTTTTTAATTATTACCTTATAATTAGATTTAGATTTAAATAATATTTTAAATATTCCGTTATTAATTTTTAAATAATTACCCTTATTTTAGTTAACTTTCTTTATTCCGCCATATATTTATCCTTTTTGTAATAATACTTTTTAAAATCCTTTATAAAACTTTTTTATTTTATATAGCTTCAAGTACTTAAACTTAATACGTTTAATTCATTTAAAAAAAGTTAAGGTTTAAATAGTTATTTTTTAGTTCCATTTAAATTAATAACTTTTCAAATATTATTTAAAATTATAGTTTGAAACTTATCGTATTAAAAGTTCTAATCTTTTCGATTTTAAAGTTTAATCATTTTTATTTTAATAAATTATGGTAATATTTTCCATTTTATTTAAGTTTTTTCTATATTTTAGGTATTTTTCATTTATTTTTTATATTTATAAATAAATAATTTAAGTTTAAAAAAATTGCTTCGATTCTTATTTTATAAATATTTACAAACCAGGCTTATAACTAATAAAATTAATTATAATATTAGACATTAATTTAATTAAGCTCTAATTATATATCTTTTTAATTCTTTCAAATTCTTTATTAACGTTTAGAATTCCTTATTTTTTAACGGAAACCACATATAACGCATTTTCCGGGTAGCTTAAGCTCCGCCTAACCCACTCTTAACTAATCCTTAACCCCAGAACTCTTCCACCAATTCAACATAGTACATGTCGCAGGGCCCGCGCCCGGGGCCGCTAAGGCCCCCGCATCATGGCCGGCTCCGCCACCCTATCTCCCCATATAACTCTATATATCCAAGGCCTCATATGATGCAACCTGACTCATTCAATTCTTCGAAGAAAGCGCTTTCAAATGATACTAATCTTGAACGTTTGCGACAGCTAGTTGCTGAGTTATTCGTATCACTTTTCGGGAGGGTATATTGGCTCAAAATGAAATGTAGCTGCCGAGGGGTATCACGTGATGGGGCTCAAACGCCTAATCTGCCTACCCTTATAACTTTACAACGAGATATCGTGGTATGATGCGACCGGTGTCAATCAATTCGCAATTGAGTAAGGAATCAAATGATATAGGTTTTAACTGGGTGCAGGTTATTTTCGCAAAGTTATTTGAGTATATTTCGGCTTTTGCGGCCGGGCCTTAGCGGCTCTGGCGCGGGGCCCTGCGCACGGCCCCGCTATATGTACTGGGGTGCAAATAAGCCCTTGATAGCAAAAACATGGGGTGCAAATAGTAATTCTCTTTTTTAAATATTATTATTTTATCTTCATTTTATAACCTTCTTATTATTATTATTTTTTATTTTTTAATAGCTTAATTTATCGTTTTTATCATTTTTTAAAAGTTTTTAACGTTTAATTTAAAGTTTATTTCAATAATTTTTATAATAATTTTATATTAATATTTTATTAATATATATAATATCAACTAAATAAATCCTTTAACGTTTTATTTAAATTTTTATTTTCTTAACTTTATTATATTTACTTAAATATTTATTAAATTACTTAATGTTAAAATTATCGTTATAACTTAAATTTTACATAAATATTTTATTAATTTCTTTTTAATAGTATTTTTTAATATTTTTTTAATCAATAATATATCATTATTTACAATATTAATTTTCTTTTTTTTAAACGTTTTATTATTAATTTATTTAATTTTTTTTATTATTTTTCCTATAATCTTTTTTATTTATTTAATCTTTTCTTTTATTTAAAGTTTAAATAATTTTATTAATTTATTCATTAATTTTATTATTATATCATATTTATTTAATACTTTTTCGATATTTTTATCTTTTTTATATTAATTTTAGCTTAAAAAGTATCGACACGTTTTATTACGTTTTTAATTACGTTTTTTTCCTCCGATTTATTTTATATTATTATTAATAACGCCGACATAATGTTTAACGTACACCTTATTTATTCTATCCGTAAAAATATAATAAACCTTTATTTCTAATTTTATTTATTTTTATAATGTGCTTACATTTAAAAAATCGAAAAACCTTTTTTTTATCTTTATATAATATAATTTAATTTATTTTATTATTATAATTTAACTTATTATTAATAATATAAATGTTAAAACCATTATTAAATTAAAATTAATTTTATCCACTAACTTTAATTATATATATTTTTAAATAATAAAATTTTATTACTTTAATATTTTAATTTTTTTAAGATTTATTAATTATCTCATTATTTAATTAAACTTAATTTAAATTACGTTTTATTATCTCACTTTTTTAATATTTAATTAACTTACTTTAAGTTTTTAATTTTATTTATATTAAGAAAATAATAATATTAATTTCATACTTAATACCTTTTAAGAAGGGCAACACTAAATCTGCAGTATGCCGCGGCTAGATCTGCAGTATAGTCCAAATCCGGAAGGCGGGGAGCGGTTTTGCCAGGCATCCCCATCGCCAAAAGCACTATAACCACGCATTTGAACAAAACCTCGAATAACTTCGCATCCACAGGTCTCACGATCTTATAATTAGTATAGCTTTAATCGCCTCAATTCAGCGATTCTTCCTATATAAGTTTCATGTGTTGCATCCCTGGTTCGAGGCGGCTATTTGGCAGCGAGCCTGGCGGCCTAGCTCTCTCCTGCGGCTATTCCCCGGCTATATTCAGACTTAGCCGTTTTGAAAATCGCTGGAATCGCTTCTTATTCCAGATAGCCCACCTAAAGCTGGGATGCAAGAGACGAAATCTATATAGTTGGAATTGCTGGAATGAGAGGATCAAAGCTATAGTAATTATCAATTGAGCAGAGCCCTGGATGCGAAGTTATTCGCGTTTTTGATTGAAATCTGCGTACTTAGCCGTTTGATGGGGTAGGGCCGCCGGATTTCCGCCCACCGCCTACCCTTTCTGGACATACTGCAGATCTAGCCGCGGCATACTGCAGATTTAGTGTTGCCCTTTAAGAATTAAAATTCATATAAAATATTTAATTATTTTTTATTATATATATAATATTAATTTCTTTAACTTTAGCCTTTACTTTTATTTCTAATCTTACATTTTAACTTAAAATAATCCTTAATTAAATGATTATATTCTTTATAATTAAAATAAAAAAAGCTTAACTTATTATTTTAATTAAACTTTTTATTAATAATTTTATCGATTTTATCATTTTAACCATTTTAAACCATCATCATATTTTCATTTATATTCATAATCTTAGCTTTATTATATCTTTTTAAAGGGCAACACTAAATCTGCAGTATGCCAAGGCTAGATCTGCAGTATGGCCCGAAACGGTAGGCGGTGGGTGGAAATCCGGGGGTCCAACCTCATCAAACGCAGATTTCAATAAAAACGCAAATAACTTCGCATCCACGTCTCAGGTCAATTGATAATTGGCATCATTCGAAAGTGCTCGATTGAGCGGTTCTAGCAATATAGGTTTTATGTGTTGCATCGTTGATCTAGATGGGCTATCAGCAATAATACGATATTCCAGCGATTTTCAAAACGGCTAAGTACGAATATAGCCGGGAAACAGCCGGGGAAAAGCCGCGGGAGGGAGCTAGGCCACCAGGTTCGCTGCGGAATAGCCACACTAAACTTTGGATGCAACACATGAAACTTATATCATTGGGATCGCTGAATCGAGGGCTATTGACTGATACTAATTATCAATTGAGCAGAGCCGTGTATACGAAGTTATTTGGGTTTTTGGCGAGATTCGTGGTTTTAGTGCTTTTGGCGAGGCAGATGCCTGGCAAAACCGCCCCCCGCCTTCCGGATTTGGACCATACTGCAGATCTAGCGGCGGCATACTGCAGATTTAGTGTTGCTTTTTTTAAATTATAAGAATTATAATCGTTTTTTTTATTAATCCTATTTTTAAATTCTAAATTAAAATTATTTATAACGTTAATAATCTTTATATTAAATATAAATTTAAGCATTTTATGTATGATCTTTATTTAATTTATAGCTTTTTTTTTATATATAATTATAAACATTATAATCTATTATTATTAATTAATATATATGCTTATATCTTCATATTAACATATATATAATTATTATTTTAATATAAAATTTATTAAATCTTTTTTATTATATTTTATAATATTAAAATCTTTTTAAATCTTTTTTAATAAATCTTTCTTAACATTATATAAATTTTTATAAACATTTTTATTATTTTATTACTTTTAGAAATTCTAATAATTAAATTTAACAATTAATATTTATAGATTTTAATAATGATTTTAATTAATTTTAGCTTTCCTTTATTTATTAAACTTATATTATTTTTAAATTTAATTTTTTCTAACATTATTTAAAGCATATTATAATAAATTAGCCAATTAATAAGTCCTTTTAAATAAATTTCTTTATTTAAAGTAAAATTAAAATCATTTTAATTAAAATCTAAATTTAAATCTAAATTTAAATCTAAATCTTTTCGATTTTTTCGTTTATTTCTTTTTCTTTTTTTTTAATTTTATTAATTTTTCTAACTTTCTTTTAATTAACTTAAAGATAAGCGATTTCGCGTCATTTGTCGAATTTTTAAAATCGTTCGAATTTAAATCTAATAAATCTAATAAATTTAATGGATTAAAATTTAGTAAAAACGAGATTTTAAGTTTTAAAATTAATACAACTTTCTTATTTATCTTCTTAATTACTTTAATCGATATAATATTTTTAATAACATAAATATAATTAACTTAAACAATTTAAGTTAATTATTATTTTTTTCATTAATATTTTTTTCGTTTCTCTCGATTTAATTCTTTTTTTAATATTTTTTATCTTAAAATCTTAATTCATTTTTAAATTTAAATTACTTATTATCTTTTTTTAATTATTAATTTTACATTTTCATTAATTAAAAAACTTTTAATAACTTTTAAAATTTAATTTTTAATTGATAAATTAAGAGTATTAGCTTTAATCTATCTTTTTTTATTATTTCGAAATCTTTTTTTAACTTTTTATTTTTAAAGATTAATTTAACGCTTAATTTTAATATTAATTTTTTAGAGGTTTGATTAAATTCTTTTTTTTCTATTTTAAAAAATTAATTAAATACTAATTTTAATATTAATTAAAACTTAAAGTTTATACGTAATTACTACTTAATTAATAACATTAAAAAAATGTTATTATAAAAGTTAACAATAATTAAAAATATAACGTAATTAAATATAATTCTTTATTTTATTATATTTTATTAAAGCGATACGTTAATTTTATATTAAATATTTTATATCTTATTTTATCATATTATCTTTTTATTTTATATGAATAAAATGTTTTAATGTATAACGATGTTATTGCTTAATTTTTTATATTTAAAAACGTTTTTAAAGTTTTATTTATGTTAACATAAATAATATAAGCTTTATTTTTTATATTATAAAAATGCTTGTAATAATTAATTTAATGTTAATAAATTAATTATTACTAATATTAACGAATTAATTATAATAATGTATAATATATAATATATAATATATAATATATAATATATAATATATAATATATAATATATAATATATAATATATAATATATAATATATAATATATAATAATATATAATATATAATATATAATATATAATATATAATATATAATGTATGTAATGTTTAAATTTTTTATAAATTATAATTAAAAATTATGTTTAAGTAAAGTTTTAATAATATAATAAATATAAATAATAAAATTTACATAAATTAATTTATTAAATATTTTATGATTATATATAATAATAATAATATAAATATTTTTAATGAAAATTGTTATTCACACCTTTAAAAATTGCTATTAAAAGCTTATTTACACTTTAATACATCCGAGCGCGAAGCTTCGCGGGGCTCCCCGAAAACCCTTAAAGCCCGGCTGTAAAAATACTCGAATAACTTCACGAAAACGGCCTGCACTCATTTAAAACTTATATTAATCAATTTTTTACTTAATAGCAAATTAATTAATACCGGTTGCATCTTGCTGTAATACTTAGTTATAAAGTTATAAAGGTGGAAAAATAAAGGCTGTTTAAGCTGTATCACGTGATACCTCTCAGCGGCTACATTTCATTTTTAAGCTAAAATATTATTTTAAAAAAAACTTAATAACTTAATAATTAATGATCGCATACGTTCGAAATTAATATTATTCGAAAGCGTTTAATCAAAAAAATTAAATAGATAAAATTGCATAATATGAAGCGTTAAATTAATAAAGTTATACGAAAAAATAAATTAATTAAATTAAATTTAACGCGAAACTTTAACCGGCTTAAATGTAAGGCGTTTTAAATGTGTTAAAATGTAAATAAACTTTTAATAGCAATTTTTAAAAATGCAAATAACAATTCTTTTTTTAATAATTATAATATTAAATTTAATATATAAAAAAAATAAAGCGTAATATTTACGGCTTTACTTTTATTTACTTTACTTAAATTACGTTTCGTCGAAAATTCGTTGCATGAATTTTTAATTTAACGTAACGTGGTTTAAACTTTTATAATAACTTCGTTTTACATTATTTTTAACAACATTAACATAATGCTTAACATATACTTTATTTACTTTATTTATAAAAATATAATAAACTTTTATTTTTAATTTTTATTTAATTTTATAATATGTTTACATTTAAAAAATCTTTTTTTTATTTATTTATATAATGAGTTTTATTATTCGTATTTTTAAAAATTATTATCACGATTTATTCGTACATTTATACATCATTAAAACTTCACGTTAAAGCTTACGTAAATAACTTATTTAACACATATTTACCACGATAATTTAATACATATTAATTTTATAAAGTTATAATTTACTTTATTTAATTCGTTTAATTAAACGTTTTTAAATAAAAGCAACACTAAATCTGCAATATGCCGCGGCTAGATCTGCAGTATGGCCCGAATCCGGAAGGCGGTGCGCGCTTTTGCCGGGCATCTCCCTTGCCAAAACTACTGAAAGCACGACTTTCGCTCAAAAGCTAAATAACTTCATATGCACAACTCTGCTCAATTGATAATTGGCATCATTCAAAAGCCCTCGATTCAGCGATTCTAATCATATAGGTTTCATGTGTTGCATCTCTCGTTTGAGGGGGCTATTTGGCAGCGAGCCTGGCGGCCTGGCTCGCGGCCGCGGCTATTCTCCGGCTATATTCAGACTTTGCCGTTTTGAAAATCGCTGAGATCACGTATTATCCCTCATAGGCCAAGCAAAACTAGAATGCACCATTTGATACATATATGGTTAGAGTCGCTGGATTGAGAGGATTAAGGCTATAGTAATTATAAAATACCCAGGTTCGTGGTTGCGAAGTTATTCGTGTTTTTGTTGAAATCTGCGTACTTGGCCGTTTGATGGGGTAGCGCCCCCGGATTTCCACCCACCGCCTACCGTTTCGGGACATACTGCAGATCTAGCCGCGGCATACTGCAGATTTAGTGTTGCCCTTAAATAATATTATTTTTAAACATATACGATCGTTAATTATTAAATTATTTAACTCTTTTTAAAATGATATATTAACTTAAAAATAAAATGTAATTATTAAAAAATATTACGTGATATAACTTAAACGCCTTTTATTTTTTTATTTTTATAACTTTATAATAAAATATTATAATAAAATATAACCGATGTTAATTAATTTACAATTAAATAAAAAATCGATTAATATAAATTTTAAACGAATATATATTATTTTCGTAAAATTATTTAAATATATTTACAGCCGGGCTTTAATAGTTTCGAAAAAGCTTTTACATTTAAATATATAAATGTATAAATAAACCGTGATAACAATTTTTAAAAATACGAATAATAAAACTTTATATAATTACTTATAATATATAATAATGTTTTATATAATTTAAGTTAATTAAAATAAATTATAATAAACTTATAATTTTACGATTTTATGTCGAATTTAATAAATTTAATTAAATGTTAAACATTAATTTAATTAAGTTTTAATTATGTATTTTTTAATTTTTATTTTATTTTTATTTTTATTTACGTTTAAATTTTTTTATTTTTTAATAAAAACCGCGCGTAACGCGTTTTTCGAGTAATTTAAACTTTATTTAACTTATTTTTAATTAATTTTTAATTTTAAAACTTTTTTATTAATTTAATAAAATTTATATAACTTTATAAATATTGTAAATATAAATGTAAAATCGAGCATGCATAAATTATTTTAACTTTTTAATGTAAATTATAAAAATATAATTTATTAACGAAAAGTCATTCGAAACGTTATAATCATCACTTAACGACGTAAAGATCGAGTTTTACGTAAATTGCGACAATTTAAATAAAAAATCACAATAATTTTATCTGAAAAGTTTAATAACGAGCAAAGCAATTCTGTCAGCTTGTAAATGACTATCGGCACATGTATCGAAAATATAATCTCGTAAATTGTTAAGCTATGCTACATTTAAAAGAAAGAGTCCGTCAAGATAAGTACTTGCTGCATCAACCCGAAGTTAGGGCTGTCATACTTCACACTATCTTCGGCTGAATAGGCTTTAACCCGGAGAGATTCCCGGTAGGGTCTATTAAAGAACTTAGCCATAATCCATCTGGGCCTCCGATCAGCTTCCCGAGGTTTTCTTTGTCAATCTTTGACCTGATCGCCTCTCCGGCATTGTTAAGGCCGTAAAGCTGATCGTCCATATCGGGGTGGTAGTACATGGCTTCGTCTTCAGGTTTGCCCAGCCGGAAGATCCGTCGACGTTTCTCTTCGAAGTCGTGGATGAAACCGGCTTCGGTACGCATGTCGAATATACCGCTGAAGGAAATAGGGTTTCCTGCTTTCGTGTGTTGCCTCTTCAACAGCACGGCGATGTGGAATTGCGGCTTGACACCAAATCTTTTCGCGGAAGTTAGTTACGTCCTACTGTGCTATAAGGTGGTTGTTGAATCCAAACCCTCGGAGACTGACTACCTTAGGTAGACGTTTGTAGCACTTGGCGACTTACTTCTGCAATTCGTTCTGTTCGCAATACCAGTTCACACCGTATGTCCTCTGGTTGTCATCCACCATCCAGTCAGCCGAGCCTCGATCAAAGTGGCTTCGTGTAAACGATCGCTTGACCTCCTTCTTGAACTCCACATCAGCCTTGGCGAAGTACTCGGCGCCCGCTGTACCGCCCACATCTGATGTCTTCTCGACCTCTTCTTCGCTTGTGTCCCAGCTCTGAGGCGCAACGAATGGTGCATATGCGACGACTTCAGGCGCAGCTTCTTCCGTGTTTGGTGGTTCGGCATGGTGGTCCTCATCAAAACCTAGCCACATACGTACTGACTGGAAACGGAAGTCCCTGGCATGGCAATCAAGACTCACGCTCAGTATGACTAGTGTCATTGGATCAGTTTTCGCTGGGGTCTTCCATCCGTGCACTACTAGAACTGTTTCCACGGTCTTTCGGAACTTGGATTCCTTGTCGGAGATATGAACAAAGCGCCTCTGCCAACTACGGCCTGAAGATTAGCAGCAATCCTCTTTTACACTACCGCATAAAGCCCATACCGGTTCCCCTTGAGGTTATTGGTCTTCAGCCCGCCATTCACATCTTCGAAGTCGGGATTTAACTCTTCGTATAGAGGTATCTCTGGAATAGCCTGGCTGTCATCCTCCATGCCAAACAGAATACTCTCTTGAACCATTTTGGCAGGTAGTGGATCCGGCGAAAAACGAAAAACTCAGAGGCTATTTTCAAATATTGTTTTGTGTTTCAACACAATGCGGAGGACCGTCAGAACCGAATAAAAAAGCCATCCGTCCGAGAGGGATATAATGCTAGAATGCTCAGCCTGCTTCGAATTCTCCGCCCCCAAAACAATATTACGAGGGTCAGCTGCAGTAAGTCATGTAGATCACGCCATGTTTCCGGACCGACAAGGGGAGTTTCGCAGTTGATAGGACCACAGGCTGACCCCCTCAGCAGCCAACCGACCATGGTAACATTACGTCGCAGTGCGGCTGAGAAAGGTGAAGTTAATTGGCCACGCGCAGATTTAACTGACATGTACCTCCTGAGTAGTTGGTACAATGCTGCTGGCCATTGAAGAAATGAGCCGAACGTGCGCATTGGGCCCATAGCTACCTAGGTATGTAAATGTCCACTGGCACGAGGTTACAGGACCAATATCCTCCTCCAATTCTACCTCACCTTATTCATGCTTCAACGCGCGCGTAGAAGGCAACGTCATCAAGATGGCGGAAGTTCCAAGAAGGCCATTACTAGCTTGTTTTAGCACAAGCAACCAGACGATAAATACACTGCAGAGAGAGTTTAGGAACATAACGGCAAGAAAGACTAACCAGATGATTTCCAATGCCATACAAACATACATTGAACACAACCAAATGAAGTCATTGATAAAAAGGGGCATTCAGTCACAGCCGAATAAGGAAACAAACATTCTCGTCCGTGATCTAACAGAAATACTCAACTTTAAGGAGGAGCCGGTGAGCTGGAAGAGGGCTCAACTGTTTCATGAAGTAATAGAGGACGTCGAGGTGGATACGACGCCAACTATTGCATATGACGCCATCGCGAAGAGCGTCATCCTGCAGAGCGACACATGGGTGCAAGATTACCCAGCCTACTTTACTGTTCGAGTGCTATGCAATATCAACCCAACCGCCGCTTTCAAGCAGACAGGCATAGACAAAAAAATACCTTTTGAGGACGCTGCTCAGAAAGGGGCCACGGAGCTTATTCATGTGATGCTCGAGGAACTGCTGGAGGCGGAGTCCATGAAGAGGATCTCAGATTTACCGAAACGCAAAGAGTCCGCGCAAACAGAATACCTATCCGGGTCGCAAGAGCAAGACGGCACAAGTGCGTTCCTCCTGGCTGCACAGAACTCAAGGCTAGGAGTTGTAAAACTTCTACTTCAGGAGTATCCAGGACTTGCCGATATGAAAAGTCTCACCGCCGTTATCCAGAACACAGTGGACGAAGACGAGCGAGTTCGCAATGCTGCCATGGAAACATTTCAGCAGATCGTGAATTTCACAGGTGAAAAGCTATTGGGTCAAGTCTGGAAAGAAGCTGTACAGGCCTCCTCGCTCAAAGTAATTCGTTATCTCCTTAAAGAGACGAAACTAGGGAAGGCAGGCAACTTTGTCACACCTGAAAATGCAGAGCTTCTCATGAAGTATGGCAGCAAGGAAATGTGGAATGAATTTAGCCCCGATGATCGCAAATGGTTCATTGAACGCCCGAGCGATAAAATGAGTCTTCTACACACAGCAGTGGAATCACGCAATGCTGAGCTTGTGGATGAGATCATCAGGGAGTTCCCGGATCAGATTGAGAGGCAGATCAAGATGGTCCCAAAGCCTTGTTACCCAATCCATTGCCTGAAAGGTACGCCCGATGAAGCTACATACAAACGGATACGCAACACTCTCCTCCACGCTATGATCCGCAGCAGTAGTGAGGACATGGGAATTAGGCAAATCCGCAAGATCCTAAAAGACTCTCATGGTAACGTTCCAATCTTGCAAAGGCATGTGTACACAGCTAACAAAGATAAATAGTGGAAGGTTCGTCTTTAAGCCCTTAGCTTAGTGACTTCGTGTTTCATAGAATGTCACTTAGGATATGCCACGAAAGGATGTGCTAACGGACGATCCAGCCGACACTATCTGCCTCCATCTTACTAATATCAAGGCGGAGGAGCAAAGTTTCACCGAATATGTCCAATGGCTGGAGGCTGAAGATGAGACCATAGGAAATGTCTTCAAATTCGAAAAGATCCTCAAATACGCCAAGTTTCCAGATTTGCATACTCAAATACCTAAGCACAGCGAAGATCTAGTCGCCAGCTTGCGCCAAGACCACAATGAGATCAAAATTGTGATGGACTGGCTACAGCGGAGGAAAACTCCAGTAACGCAGATTCTAGAGTTATCGGTTCCTGACCGCCTCTTCTGTCCTCATTCAGATGACGACGTACGTAGCTGTGTCGTGGGCTGGGGAATACGAGTATTAAACTGGCGCAAACTTGATTTATATCTACGCAATCTGACGGACAAAGATGATTTGGAAGAACTCCACTTGTACAGTAGTGGAAACAAGTCAGTTCACGAGCAATGGTACGACGAGCTACCAACGTTTACGAAGGTGGGATTACCTCAAGCCCAAAGGATATATCGTTGTCTTGGCCTACAGCGTTTACCTGATCATCATCCAAGATTGCTGACCCAGTCCCCTCCTCTTTCGGACATTCGCTAATTATATAAATAGTTACAACGACTATATGTGCATGTTGTTGTAGTGAGTTTGCCCCGATTGGCGTTGTGTTTCCCGTTCTGGCGCTAATATCTATTTTAGGATGTTCTCAGTGAGCACCGCGCCGAGGAAGTCAAGAAAGAACTCCAGAAAGAGTTGGACCACATCAATCGGACGAACAAGAACGTAGCTGGGCGTTGGACGTACGGCCGCTCTGGGCTTAATACCGAGAATTTGCTTGTCAGGGGAAAGTCTGTTGTCATGAGAATGGTTTGTACATTTAAGGCCTACTACGCCCGCCCCTTTCCTTGGGTTATATCGTGAGACAGCATTGCCTATCACAACCCCTAGCCCTTGTGATATCCTGAAATTTACCAGCTTGGTTACTAAAACAAGTAAATGCTAACCCTCGGCACTTCAGGTTCCGGTCACGGAGTATCATTGGGAAACAAATACTGGATACAGGACGTATCGTGACCTTACAGAGATGTGAGTCCAAATGGCTTCTGATACACCAATGCTATGCTAATTCGACTGAAATAGCAAAAATGATGTTGTCGGACCAAATCTAGCCGCTTTCATGAATAAGTACCATTCATTCACTGGGAAAATATCGGAGTTTGTTGGAACTAAAGTTGCGATAATCGACAGTGGTGTAGTGATTGTGGGTGGAAAAGCCCGGACACAAACACAGGGACTTGAAGATAGAGACGGATTTGGGGAAATGACCAAATTGGAATCTGGAAACAACCCGAACCAAGTGAATGTCGTTCTGAACAAATCGTGGAGGGAAAAGGCACAGCGCTACACCAACGATATAGCTCACCATGTTGTAGATGGCAAGTCGTTCGTGAACACCGGCGACGACGAAGAGCAGCTGTGGTGGCACGCATCAGAGCCCCATGGTACCCATATGGCACGGCTTATATGCTCCATTGACTCTAGATGCAAGCTCTACGTAATCAAGGTGGCCGAAACACGCAGCTCGGGCATTTCAGCGAACGTTGTGGCCGAGGTACGGATATCCGAGAGCTCACCCAGGGTACTGAGCCAGAGCTGACATTCTATTATAGGCTATAGACTGGGCAATACGGCGAGGAGTAGATGTTATATCTCTTAGTTTTGCAGCCTACACGGATACAAAGGAGATGAGTGAGGCGATCATGAGGGCCAGTGCTAAGGATATCGTCGTTATATCCAGCACTGCCGACCAGGGTGTCATCGACAAGCCGACAGCTGCAAATAGGCCAACCCATGTCAACAACAAAGACGTATTCACCATAGCGGCCTGCAACCGATGGGGCAACCTGCTAGATCCTAGCGCGAAGGAAGGCTTCGAGTTCTCCTTCATTGGCGACCGCGTAAATGTTGGACAGGTGCCGTTCCTCGAGTCGCCTGAGCATGCTAGCGGCAGTTCTGTGGCGACGGCCATCGCCGCTGGGACAGCTTCACTCATTATCGCGTGCCATCGAATTTCAGAGAATTTCAAGAGAGAGCATAGCGATTCTAAATGGCGGATGCGGATGGTCAGGGACACTTTCGCAAATATGAAGGAAGGGAATTCGCGCTATGTTGCACTTGAAAACCTATGCGGTAGGAATGTGAGGCTCGAGGATGCTGATTTTCTACAGACGGTCAACAATACTTTCTCGTAAAGGAACTGATAAGGATGGCATGACTATATAAAGGAGGATGAGCTTTAGATTTCTTTATTCAGTACCTAAGTTTATAAGCGTCATGATATCTATCCTCACCACTTACACTACCTTCGGCCTTGACGTGCTCTTCGGACAGGACTAAGGGCATTCTCCTAGCCAATAAAATTAAATCAATTAATTACGACTATATTAGGTACAATTAGAGATACTTCGGATCATATCCTTAGTCATACCCCTGTCCTTAATTAAGACGCAGTGCCCGAAGGGCATGGGGGCCGAAGGCAGTGCAAGTACCTGAGGTCAGCAGAGTAAGAGTCGTTACGTGGAAACTTCCGCATGAATAGGAGAGAGACTGGGCCCGTGCACGTCAGCTTCTAGAGCCAATGCCGGGTATCCTTCCATTTCGTTAAAAAGATCGGCGGTCCCTCCAGCTGAAAAAGAAGTACTGGTACATGAGAGTAACCTCGTTAAACCCGGATAGGTTCCTGTAAGCGACTTGCGTTGGGCATCCTCACGACGTACTTTCTGCCGTTCTTTCTACCTAAGGTTAGCAACTCTTTTATTTCGCATTTGCAATTTCATTCTGAGATATTGCAGTCGCTAGATTCCTATCTATCCATTCCTGTATATCGGTTTCTTCGAAGATGCAGAAGGCTCCCGAAGCTCCAGATGGAGGCAATAGTCTTAGGGTTGCACTCAAATCTTTTTTTAAGAAAATGTCGTCTGTGAATAAGAAAAGCAGCCAACCAGAACGCGCTTCAAGCACCTCGGAAGCAGGAGAAAGGGCCTCGCATCTCACTCCTACGATGGGTCGTGTGATTCCAACATTTGACGAAGGTCCCGAGGCAAGAAAGCCAACGAACGTTGTGTCTGCCACGGACTCTGCCACAAAGCCAAGCTTAGATGACAACCCAGAAGAACATACATCTAAATATCCGCAGACCCCGATCCTCGATAATGCGGCTCAGGTTCCAGCTCACCCCTCGACAGACTCACAAACTTCTTTTCACCCCTCAAAGGAAGTGACAGCGAACACCGATGCCTCCCTATCGCGCGCAACCGTATTTCAAGCTCCAACTGTTCCTGAGAAGCTATGGGACAGGGCGTATACGGCCAACCGTAGACGCCATCCCAGATTGGTCGATCAATATGAGACAATTTTGTCCCTTGACCTTGAGACAACGGCTCCAGATAGGAGGAGGTCGACAGAAACCCCCAATGCTGAGGAGTTCAAGAACATGATTGACCAAACGGAATCTTCGTCTAGGAAAGCCCAGATGAAAGTCCTCCTTGAATCTTGGCTCCGTGACCCGGATGATGACAATGATGGTGTAATGGAAGATAAGGGCATCGACATGAGTGAAGATAATATGGATCGATTCACGCTCGAAGGAAATATGCCAGCCGCTTCAGACTCCGTCACCCCTAAGAAAACTTCAGAAGCCATCGATAAACCTACGAATGATCAACTCGCAAAATCCCTTCGCAGGATTCTCCGACAGGCAGTCAGGACTACCCCTCCAGAGGCTGGACCCGCTTGGGTTGGCGCATGCTACGCCTCAAAGGTATGACCCTGACCTCAAACTACTTACCATGATTCTCTTCTAACTGGATCGTGATAGATACTTCTACATCCTAGTCACTCCAACAGGAATGATCGCGATGGACTCATTCATATCATATCCCGAATGCAATGGTATAGCATATTGCCAAGCTTGTTGAAAGACCAGGCCAATCGCAGTACTGATCTACCACTACTCCTTCAAGCCAAAATCCTTGATCTCTACACTGCAATACTGTTATACGCAATACAACTGGTGTGTTCGCACTCTGGAAGCATGAATTGGGATTTCATGGCCATGTCATCTTCCCGTATTCCAGCACTGGAAACAATAATAAGTGCTGAGAAGGCTTTGCCATTGTTCAACGAACATTGGGTCAAAGTGCCCCTTCAACAAGTACTACAGGAAGCAAAGGAAGAAAACGGGGATTCCATGGATCCGGAG
The DNA here is from genome assembly GCA_022984865.1 of Hypomontagnella submonticulosa. NCBI lineage: Eukaryota > Fungi > Ascomycota > Sordariomycetes > Xylariales > Hypoxylaceae > Hypomontagnella > Hypomontagnella submonticulosa. The sequence continues at coordinate 25,501 of JAJKLF010000063.1, read as the reverse complement.
CAAAAGGCTGAGTCGCTGCCAAAGTCGATCAGAGACTTACTTAATGATTTACACATTACCGATCCTCTGCTAGGTCTGTCAATGATACCGGGCGAACGAAGCCGGGCTCTCCACGAATTGTACCCCCTACTCCTTTCTTCGGAACATTATAGACGATTTCTAGACTGGAGAACTCCGTACAGCAAAATCCTTTGGATCACAAGCGATGCTGGCCAAGGCAAATCTATGCTTCTCAGTGGCATAGTACGAGCACTTTTGAGACCTATGCAGGGAGAAGAGCAGCCTCGTCTTTCTTTCTTTTTCTTTGACTATAGCCGTCAGGAAAGCAACAACGTGGCAGCAGCCCTCAAGAATTTGATTTGGCTTCTCATTATCAACTACCCGTCATTATCGCGCCATCTGGAAGAAAAACGTGAGAGCACGCAGAGGGAGTATTTTGATAACCCGAATGACTTCCTGGTACTTTCAAGCGTGTTTTATAGCATGATTCGCGACGAAGAATTTCCCAGAACATATTTTGTTGTGGATGCCCTGGATGAGAGCGTTGGTAGCGATGGACAATTTGGAGTTGACGACTTTCTAAGTTTGATCACCTCTTCGATGAGCTCTTCGGAGAAAGTCAGGTGGCTGGTGTCGAGCAATGGCTCAGACAAGATGGTGACAGCCTTCCAGAGGCATCAAACTGAGAGGCTAAACCCATATACAGATATTAAGGGGATGAGTACCGTTTTCGATAAGTACGTCTACGACAAAGTGGAAAAGATTTCCAGCGAGAAAAATTACGATGACGAGCTCAGGGCAGAGGCCATGAAGAAGCTAGGGGAGCTCTGCCGGGGAAATTACCTATGGGTTGACATTGTGTGCACAGAGCTGCTGGCCGAGGACGTGTGGCACGTTGACAACTTTCTCCGGAGACTTCAGAGAATCAGGGACCTGGACGATCTATACAGCCACATGGGAAACCAGATTCAGAAAATGCCAAAGGACGCCAGTTTGTGCAATAAGGTTCTCAAGATTATGGCGGTTGCCGAACAATCATTGCACATCACCGAGTTGAATTATCTAGTACAACTCGGACGAAGAGTGGACTTGGAGAAGATTCTACAGAAATGTTCTGTCTTTCTACAAGTTCGAGACGGTATCGTATCATTCCAGCATCAGTCGGCGCGAGATTATGTGCGCAGCCACCTATTTGCGCCCGAGTTCGTCTCAGCCAGCCATGTGGCATTAGCCTGTCGCTGCCTTGAGTATCTTGCCACTCGCCTTGCGGACAAGGACGACCAAAGAGACAACCCCAAGATCGCTCCAGTTGCCGACGGCTACTCATTACTCCACTGGATAACGCACTTATTTCATTTATCAAATATCCTTGGCCATAGCAAGATCCGCGACAAAACCCGATGGTACATGATCATAAAGAAAGTCCAATGGTTCATCGATGAACATGTCCTCCAATGGGTCGACGTCTTAATTAGAGAGGGGCAGCTCACATTAGCAGCAGCGAAATTGCAGAAGGTTGACCTTTGCCTTCAGAAAAAGGTGAGACACTGCGTGATATACGAGATCTAATACTAATACTTTATCTTCAACCTCCCTAGCACACGGAACTACGTGAGATCCATTTGGTCATTCGAGATGTCCATCTCTTCCTCCGTCTACACCAATCGATAAGCAGCTCTAGCGAAACTACTGTGTCCAACACCGTTTTGTTCTGTCCGGTGGAGAGTAGAATCCGAAAGTCCTGGATGGCGAAAGCCCACCCCTGGGTAGCAACATCACCTTTGATAAGTCAAAATTGGGCGCACAGCTTTGCCGAGTTTAGGGGACATCAAGACTGGATTCGTGCCATCGCCTTCTCTTCCGATGGTCGATACATTGCGTCTGGTTCGGATGACTCTGTAGTACGTATCTGGGATGCCGAGATGGGCACCACGCAGCACAAAGTCAAAGTTAGGCGAGGATGGGTATATTCCATCGCTTTCTCCTCTGAGGGCGTTGTAGCCGCCGCATCCAACGACTATTCCATCACAATGTGGATGGCGTCTACGGGACGCGAGGTCGCACACCTAACAGACCTTGATGGTACACCCGACTCATTGTGTTTCTCAGCAGACGGTACAACGTTAGCAGCTGTATGCTCGTCGGAAGCATATATATGGGAGGCCCAGCTGAATACGGGTTTCGAAAAATGGAATCGTGTATCGAACAAATCCCATCATGATTCTCTACAAGCCATCACATTCTCTCCTAATGGGAATCTCTTGGCTACCGGGTCCTACAATAGTAAGGTCCATATCTGGGATGCAGGAACAGACACGCAGCTTTTGACTTTCAAAAGAGACGACAACAGCGTGATTAATGCTGTTGCTTTCTCAAGCGATAGTAAACTCCTTGCTTCAGCAACCGACGATGGAAAAGTAACTATCTGGGATATGAACGGTCCCTATCCTGATAACACAGAAGGCAAAGATGAAGGTATTAATCGGCGATTGCACATCCTAGAGCCGGGAACTGGTCCTATCAAATCAATTGCTTTCTCACTTGATGTCGAAAGACCTCGGCTTGCAGCCGCAACTGAGTATACTATCCATGTTTGGGATGCGAAGAGCGGGACCGTGATTCAAAATCTACGATCACAATCCAGCAATATTCGATCTATCGCCTTCGCGCCTAACGGTTCGTATCTAGCGTCCGGGTCCTTTGATTGCAATATACACCTGTGGTATGCATCCGAAGAGGCAACGGACCAGGAACTCCTCGATCCACGGCGTGGTAAGGATGGTGTCAGTGACATAACGCTTAGCCCAGATAACAGTACCATAGCTGCCGTGCGTGGTAATTCGCTATTCCTATGGGACGTGGAGACGAAGCAGGACCTGCAGCAAACAATGGAATTCGACAGTAACGACTGCGTAACATCGATCGCCTTCTCGCCTAAGGGGAAATACATCATCTTCGCCATTTCCGACTACCATGATGCTCGTTTACTTGTCTACGACGTCGCGTCAATGAAGTGTCTTCACACTTTCGATAGCCACCACACTGACTGGGTCCGAGGTCTTGCATGGAGCGATGATGAAGAGTTTGTCGTATCTGCATCCAATGATTACACCGCCAAGATCTGGAAGATTGGAGGCCCGGAAGTCGGCAAGCCGATTCAGGTGCTAGAATCGGGACACGGGGAGTCCTACGTCTTGTGCGTGGCGATTAGCCCCGGGGGCGGATATATTGTCACTGGGGGTAGTGACGACAAGCTGGCTGTATGGGAAAGGACTGAAGAGAAATGGGATACAACACGCAAGCTCATAGGACATTTGTGGTCTGTTGTTGATGTCCTTGTGACATCTGATTCGAAGCGGGTTATCTCTTGCTCGTATGACAAGACGGTACGGATTTGGGATGTAGTCACGACAGAAGAGATCCAAGTTATTAAGGTCGAGTGGTCCATATACAAGATCTGGTTCCCACCGCAGACCAAGGACTACATCATGTCGTATCATGGTGCGCTATCTCTCAGTGGAGAATCGCAGCCTCCAGCTTGGAGCCCATGGCGGCTCAAGGAAGCTGGTGGAAGGTGGTGGATAACGCTTGATGACGAAAATGCTCTGATCCTCCCGCCAGAATACGAACCAAATTCGGCTTGCATCATTGGGGACAAGATTATCATTACCACATCATTATCACAATTGCATGTATATCAGTTCTTAAGTGACAAGTTGCGTCAACAGCGAAAAAAAAATACTTAAAATGAGATTTTCTTTTAAAATTAACATGTAACGAAACTTTTTATTAATAAATTTTTAATAAAAAATTTTATAATGTTAAAAAAATAATATAATTATTTTAAAAAGAGTAGTACTATTTGCGCAGTGGGTGGTGTACTATTTGCGCAGTATTCCAGGTCTGCCAGGTGGCATGCCAGGTACCTGCCAGCCCACCCAAAATGATAGGCTAGCAATGTATCTCTCATGCTCTTATCCATCCCGACAAGCTCAACGCACGAATCTTTGAATAACTTCGTATCTAGGGATTCTCTCAATTAATAATTACCATATCTAAATAGCGCTCAATTCAGCGATTCCAAATATATATGTTTCATAGTTTGCATCGCTGTTTTGGCCGAGATATCGTTCAATCAAGCCAGGGCTGCTGTCGCTGGCCTGCGATTTTTGGACTTTAGCGTTTTTGATTTTGACTGATTACGACACCAGCCCTGGCTTCGATCGCGTATAGATCGGTCAAAACAGCAATGCATCCTATAAAACATATATATCCAGAATCGCTGAATCGAGATGAATTGAATGATAGTAATTATTAAGCTGAGATTATCCTGGCTGTGAAGTTATGAATGATTATAAGATTTCTAGCTGTCGGAGCGGCTATAGGCATGCGAGATACTTATCCAGCCATACAAAATGAGTGAGGAGATAAGTAGATAAGTGCTAGCTGGCCGACCCGAAATACTGCGCAAATAGTACACCACTCATTACGCAAATAATACTACTTTTATTTAACAATTAACGATTATATATGTTTAAAATTAATATCATTTAAAAACGCTTAATTAAATGAATTAAATAAAATAAGTTATATGATATAAAGTTATAAATTTATTAAATTATAAAATTTCATAGTTATTTTTAAAAAAAAAGTTATATTTTTAAGTTATAATTTTTATAAATTTTAAAAAGCTTAAAAATGTGTGGCTTTTTTTTCTTAGAATTTATTACGTTAATTGTAAAAATTTTTAAAGGAAGTATAATAATATATAAAATAAAAAATTAAAGTAAATTTAAAATGTTAATATTTATTTAAAAACATTGTTATTCGTGTAATATAATTTTAATTAACCGTGCAGTACTTTCTAAAAGCGGTAAGCGGTGATGGAAATCCGACGGTTATATTTTATTAAAAATAAATTTAAACGAAAACGTAAATAATTTCATATTTATTAAACTTACGATTATATAATTATTATAAGTTTAATCGTTTTAATTTAACGATTTTAATGATTTATGTTTTATATATTACATCCTCGATTTGGTTGGGTTATTAAAAATAATAAAAAAATCGTAACGATTTCGAAAATAATTAAGTATTAATATAACCGGAAAATAATCGCGGGAAAAAATTAAGCTATTAAGTTCGTTATTAAATAATTACATTAAACTTAAGATGTAACAATCAAAATTTATATCATTAAAATCCTTAAATTAAGCGTTTTTAAATAATAATAATTATTAATTAAACGAGGCTTAAAGTATAAAATTTTTCGAGCTTTTATTACAATTCGCAACTTTCGTTGTTTTAATAAAGTAAATGTTTAGTAAAAGCTTTAACCGCTCACTTTTTTAAGAAATATTACACGGTTAATTAAAGTCATATTACATGAATAGCAATGCTTTTATTTAAAAGTTATAAATTTATAAAATATAAATAATAACGAGGTTAGTAATATAAGTTAATAATGTAATAAAATATACGAAAAGTGTTTTTAAAAGTTTTTTTTATATTAAAAAGCCACGTTAACTGTTAACTTAACTGTTAATTTTATTATTAATTATTACGAAAAATAAATAAAAACACCACTAAAATTATGTAACATTACTTATAAATATCGCAACGATTACTTTATTTAATTAATTTAAATTAATTAAAGTTATTTTAATCTTTTTTATTTTAATTTTTATTGATTTAAATTAATTGTTTAAATCTTTATTTTAACGTTAACGGTGTAAAAATAGTCGTTGTTTTTTAAAAAATCAAAGAAACGTAACAATCGATTAATTATCATTGCAAAATAAATGCTGTTAATTATTAAAAGTCACTTAACCGGCTGTTAAAAATTTTAATATAAAAAAAACTTTTAAAAACCCTTTTCGTAAAATAAAAAAATTAAAAAAATTAAGTAAAATAAAAAAAATTAAAGAAATTAAAAAGATTAAAAAAATTAAAAAGATTAAAAAAATTAAAAAAATTAAAAAAATTAAAATGTTTTAAAATATTTTAAAATAATTTATATAAAAAAATTAAGGATATTTAAGTAATGTAAGAAATTTTAAATATTTTAAATTATTTAAATTATTAACTTTTATTTATTATTATAATAGTTTTTTTTATTTTAATTAAATTATATAATAATATTATATTTATTTATGAGTATTGTTATTTATGTAATATGATTTTAACTAGCTGTGCAGTATTTCTTAAAAAAGCGGGCGGTTAACTGTTTTATCGAACGTTCTTTTTACTAAAACCATTAAAAACGCAAATTGCAAAAAAAACTTAAATAACTTCATACTTAAAACTTTTTACAATTAATAATTATAATTATTTAAAAGCTTTCAATCCAGCGATTCTTTTAATATAAGTTTTATATTTTACATCCACGGCTTAATATAGTTATTTTTAAGTAAATTTAATGATTTAACTTTTTTTAACGGTTATTTTTTAACTGTACTCGTATTTAATCGTTTTTTAAAATCGCTACGATTTTTATATTATCCCTTATATTTCAACTAACGGTAAAATGCAACATATAAAACATAAATTATTAAAATCGTTAAATTAAAAAAATTAAAATTATAATAATTATATAATATTAACAGCTTTAAATATAAAATTATTTACTTTTTAATTAAAATTTACGTTTAATAAAATATAACCACCAAACTTACATCATTATTTTTTTCTTTAAAAAAGTACTACACGGCTAGTTAAAATCATATTACACAAATAACAATGCTTTTATTTATTATTAAATTAAAGTTAAAATAATTAATTTTTTTATTAAAATTAATATATAAATTATTATTATTTTTTTAATATTATATTATAAAAATCTTTAAATTAAAAAGTAAAAATAATTATTATATAAAACAATTTATCGATTTAAAATAAAGCAACATTAAATTTGCAGTACTAAGTTAATTAAATCTATAATATTTTTTTAAAAGGGTGGGCGGTCAGCCGTTTTGCCGAGCTTTTTTTTTGTTAAAATGGTTAAACACGCAAAACTTAACAAAACTTCGAATAACTTTTTATATAACAATTAGCTTAATTAATAATTTATATCGTTAGAATCCTCTTATTTTAATAATTTTAACGATATAAGTTTTAAATCTTACATTTTTTAATTAACGCGGCTAAATGGTTGTTATTATTGTTGTTGTTATATTGTTTAATGTTTAAACTATCGATGCATGTGCTATTTTTAATAACCTTCTAAGAGGTATAAAATGTGATAAGCTTTAATATATAAAATATTATAAGATATTAAGATGTTAGATTGTGCCTTGTAAGCTTAACATTCTTTAATTAACGATTATTACCCATCGATCGGTTTAATTTTAAGCTTTCCTGGTTTTATAAGTCTTTATTAAATGGTTGGTTTAATTGTTGGTTTAATTTAAGTTGCTATTATTATAACTTCTTGTTTTTAGGTTTTTTAATTTAATTATTAGGCCATATTATTCTTTGAAGTGGCTGTTTTTTTTAAATTTAATTTTATTTTTATCTTTAGTTTTATCATTTTATGTGTAGTGAACTGGTTTTTTAACTTTTGTATCCTTTGTAATATAAGAAAACCTGTTGTTATAATTAGTAATTAATGTTGTATAAAGCTTATAAAGCCTACAATTTTTAATTCCACCTCCTTCTTGTTCTTTGTTGCTTTTTTTTTAGCTTTTCTCCTCTTATTATTCCTTTATATATAGTATTATTTGTTTTTTTCCTAAAAAAGTGGGTATATCCTGTTAAAGAAGTTAATAATTTCGTAGAATTTCTTAAACTTTAATGGCTATAAGATTAATCAGTTCTAATATTTTAATTTATCTTTAAAACATTTAAGCTTTATTTTATGTATTTACATAAATTAACTATTTTTTTCTTAAGCTAATTTATTTAATCTTTTATCCGATTTTAATAGTTTTAGTTAGTTGGCTATCATCGTTTTTATCTTTTTATAATATATTATGTATTTTAAGCTTTTATTTTTTATTCTTTCTAAATATAAAGTGTAGGTATAATATATTTTTATATTGTTGTGGTTAAATTTATTATGATATTACTTATAATCTTTATATGTTAAGATTATTGTTAAATACCATTTTAATACCTTCCTAAATAATTATAATAAGATTAATTTCCTTTTAAAGTTATAATTAACTTCGATAACGTTAAATTTGCTAAGAATATCGGCTTTTTTTTATCATTTCTTCGTTAGGTTTTTAATATAAAATTTTACTTGAGTTTTTATTCCTATCGTTGTGGGCCTGGTATCCAGGTTTAATGGGCCGATATTTACATCTTTTTTCGTTAATATATCCGCTATTTTATTTCCTTTTATTTCATAATACTTTAAACATTATTTTAATTATATTTCTAACAATTTCATTAACTTATATATTATTATAAATATTTGTTATAAAATCATCGAAGCATCTTTTTATACGCTTTATATAATTATTATATTATTTACGTAAAAGGTTATAGTTTAATTTAGAAATAATGTTACTATTTTTTTTAATTCCTTTAAGGTACTTAAAACTTTAACGTTAAATATCATTTCATATTTATTTATCTTTCCTAATCTTTTCATTATTTTTATTTAGCTTTTATATATGGCATAATTATATTTTAAACCTTTTTTTATTTATAACTCATCCAAAAAGATTATTACATCTCATAGTAATAAGTCTTAAAACCAGCGTTAGAAATCTTCTACTATTTTTTCTTTATTTTTACCCTTTATTAAGTTTTTCTTAAACTTTATTTTAAACTTAGATATATATAAAATCTATTATTTTATTAACGGTAATAATTCTACCATTAATTAAAGATTTATACAAATTATTTAAAATTATCCTATCTTCTTTTTTTTAAGTATTTTTTTAGATATAATTTTAACCATTAATAAATAGCTTTTATATACCATTTATAACTTATATATATATTAATATCTAGCTAATTTAAACGTTATTTCCATTATAAATATACTTACTACGACAAATAATACATCCCTCAAAAAGGTTTTCCAAACTAGAAGAACCCTTCTAATTATTTTAAAAATAACTTTTTATATAAATATTATATAACCTTCAAATTAAATGCTAATTAATTTCATTCACGTACTAGCCGTTTTTTTCAACAATTTCTTTTATCTCTTATACCATACCTTATAATTATACAATAATACAGGGAATAATATAGTATTTACTACTTTATATAGTCCTATTATTAATAATTTTTTAATAATTATTATTATGCCTTTAATATAATTGGTAATTTTTAAAGCTTTAACCGCTTTAACCTTCACATATTTCTTATATTTTAACTTTCGATTTAAATAAATACCTAACCATTATAATGCTAGCAACATTTCGTTACTTCTTAAATCTAATATTAAGATAAGCTTCATTTTAATCTTTTCATCCAATTTAATCGTCAGGTTCTTTCGTCTTTTTTTCTTAATAAAATATATCGCTTCCATTTTCTTTAATATAAATATTATTTTATTCTTTTTCTCATATTATAATATTTTATTTATTTCTTTCTATATTACTTTAATACTTTTTTTAAATATTCTCTTAATTACTAAAATCATTATATCATTTACATAACCTCATCTTATTCCACTTTCGCTTAATAATTCCTATAAATATAATATATATAATATAAGGGATAAAAAAAAACCTTATAAAATACCATAATTTATTTTTTTAACTTTTATAATTATTTCCTTTAATCAAATTAAGACCTTTCTATTTAATAAAAAGTTTTTTATAAAATCTAATACCCTATCAAGCCATCTTTATTTTATTATTCTATCAAATAATTAATTTTTTAATACTACGTTAAAAGCTCCTTATACATCTAAAATCACTAATATGGCTTTCTTTCCATTTACTAACACCATCTTTATATTATAAATAAAGCTAACTATTAAGTTTACAACAAATCTTTTAAGAATAATTCCCACATATTATAAGCTAATTAAGCTTTTTTATAACACCATTTATATCATCCTCTTTACCATTATTCTTTCTAATCTTTTATTTAAACAAAAGAATAAAGTTATTAATTTCTAGGCTTTATATATCATAAAATCTATTTTTCCCACTTTCGGTAATATCATTATCTCAGCTTTTTTCCAAACTTTTAGGTAAACTCCTTTCTCTAAACATTTTTCTAATAAGCTTTTATAATATTTTATTATAATCAACCAGACTACTTTTAAATATTTCATTATAATTATATCATTTTCCGATGATATTAATATCACTTTTATCGCATATTTCTCCGCCTTTTTTATTATAATTTTTATATCTCAAAGTAATTAACCCTTTAATAAAGCTTCGGCTCATTTTAAGATATCATTTTTAAAGTTAAATCTAAAAAGTATCAACTCGGTTAAATATTCCACTTTCTTTTAAACTTTCTTTATAACTTTATTATTATTATTAAATGGCAATACTTTAACATATTAAACTTATTTATATTAATTTATGATTTTTATTAAATCTTTATTATTTATTACCTCATTAATTTTCTTTTCTTTATACTATTTCTTCACTTTTTTATAGATCGTTAAGAATTCTTTTTTTATTAATTTATTAAATATTTTTTCTTTTAATTTCCTCCACTTTATCCATATTACTTAACATTTATCATTCTATTAAAATATTGATTTTCCTTTAATGCAGTATGCTTTACCTATTATTTTAATACTTTCGCTAATTAAGTTTAATAACTTTTATATTATATAATTAATATTTTCTATAATTTCTGCTTTATTAATATCAAATAAACTATCTACCCTAGCTATTATTAAATTTATTAAGTATTTTAGTTTATCTTCAAATATCTTTTATATCCTAACTTTTTTTTAAAAGGGTTTTACACCCCTACTTTATATTATTATCTTTAATAAAAAATGATTTAATTTAAAGATTAATTTTTTTATTATCTAACTTTCCGCAAACGAGATATTTGAAAAAAGTAAATCTAATATATGTTCATTTTTATATATATATATATTTAATTACCTTATAAAATTCATTCCTAACTTAGCAAACTAATTTATTAACCTTTAACCTCTTTACTTTATGTTTATTCCTAACTCTCAATCTAAGTGATATATATTAATATCGCCTATTACGAAATAATTTTCTAATGGTTTTAAAGCGGTTAAATATCCTAAAACATACTTTATTTATAATTATTTATAATAATTTAATAATACATATCTGTTAATGTTTAACTATATAAGATTTTTATGGTAAACCTTTTAATAACATTTTATAATTAGTTTAGCTTTTACCTTAATATACATCATTACTCAAGATCTATTATCTTTTTATATATCCTACATATTTATAAAAAAGTATATATTATATCCTAAGTATGATTATGTTTTGCTATTAACGTACCTTAATATCTATGATTTTATAATTATAATAACATTAATATCCTCCGCTTAACATTATTATAAAAATGTTTTATATATTTAATTATTATAATTAACATTATATGTTACGATATTAATCATCTTTAATTTTAGAATCTTATGATATACTTATCATTTTTTTATTATTTAATTTTATTTTATTTCGTGATACTTATTAACTTAAATCCCTTAACTTTAAACTATCTTTGTATTATATTCGGTACCTTAAATATTAATATTAAAGTGATTATAATAATTTTTTTTACTTATTTTATTATACCTTTCATTTTTTTATCCTTTATAATTATCTAAAAATTAATTATAATGACAGTTATTATTAAACTCAATTCGCTTTAAGCTTATTCTAAGGGTATTAATGATATTTATTTTTTATTAAATATGCCCTGCTAGTACTCTTTCATTAATAAATTATTGTTTAAAAACAACGTTAAAGTTATAACGCCTATCAAGTGGTTTTTTATAACATATTTTTAGTTTCCTATTTTTTTAATAACTTTAAGTTTAACTTAGCTTAAGAGGATTATCTATCCGTTAACTTTTTTTAGTTTATAAAAACAATCTTTATAATTTACCGGATATAATCCGTAACAATTCGCACATTTAAACGGTTATTAACAGATACCTTATTTCATAAGTTTATATATATTCAAACATTCGTTACAATTTTTATAAAATACTTTCCTATTATAGAATTTTATTATATAATAACTTTAATATTTAAGGTTGTGTCATATAATCTAAATCTATTTTTCAATCTTTCACGATAAATCATTAATTAAAAACAATCTAAATCACCATACATCTTTTTTAAAGGTTATTATTTATATTACTTCTTTAATGATAAGATTCACCTTATTTTATAATATATAAATATCAATAAAACTTAAGTTTATTTATAACTTAACTTTTTTAATAATTATAACTTAATTAATTATTATCAAGCTTTTTATAATAAAGTTTATCATATTAACTGATACTTTTAATATTATGTAGATTAACCATTTTTTAAGTAGCTTTATTATTATAACACTTAAAATATCTTTTATTATAACCTTTTTTTTTTATTTAATAATTAATCCCTAATATTTAAGTTCATTATTTTTACTACCCACCTTATATTTATAGGTTAAATATTTTTAATAACTTTTAATATTACTTTTAAAGCTTTAATCAAAGTTATCTTCGTAACAAACGCCGGTAATTAATTATATAATTATTTTTATAGTAACCGTATTAATATTTTAATATCTAACCATCTTATTTATTTAATATTACTCACATCATTTAAAATCTTGTTCGAAGCTATGGACAACGTTAAGGCAACGGTTTTTTTTAATATTAATTTAAGTATAAGTTAAGCTCCGCATCTCATTATATTAACGTAAAAAGTTATGTTAAAAGAATAAAGCTTAAAATTAGTCATATTCGTTTTAACTTAAATGTTAGGTAATCTTAAAGACATTATTAGGTTACTTCTTAATTAAGTATATATTAAAACGTTCAAATATTATCCAAAAGTTTTAACGTAATCTTTAATTACCTTACAATAACTAATTTCATTATCTCCTGTAAATAATTTTATAAATTTATTTAAGGTAGCTACGAACTTTATAATAATTTTTTTTTATATTTTAATTTCTTACTCAACCTTTACATATTATTTATTAATAATGTTTTAAAGCGAAGATTTTATATCTAATGTTATAGATTTTTTTTCGGCTATATTTAACTTTATTAGTTATACTATGCTTAATAACTTAACCTTTTTATGTTATTTAATGTTGATTAATAATAAGTTATTAATTGTTAAAATTAATATATGTTAAAAGTTTAAAATTATAATTATTTGTAACGGTGTAATAAATTCAATTATAAGTAAATAATAAGCATCTCCAGATTTTTCTTTTAATATTTTGCCGATCTAATATTAATTTTAACATATATTAATGTTTTTGGTGGTACGCTTATAAAGCTATTAATAATAGCTTACGCACAGATGATAAATATAAGGAAAAGTGGCAGTTAAATGGTAACAAACTTAGTAGCTTAGCTTTTTTTCACGGTTATTTTCTAATTATATTTATATTTAATCGTTTTAAAAATCGTTAAAATATTGTATTATTACTTTTAAACTTATTAAACCTAAAATGTAACATATTAAATTTACATAAAAAAAATCGTTAAATTAAAGAAATTAAAACAATAATAATCATATAATTTTAGGATTTATAAATGCGAAGTTATACGCGTTTTTATTAAAATTTACGTACTTAACCATTTAATGAAATATAGCCGCCGGATTTTCACTTACCACTTACTTTTTTAAAACATATTGTAAATTTAACCGCGGCATTTTGCAGATTTAATGTTGCTTTTATTAAATGTTATCTTAATAAGCTTAAACCACGTTGCGTTAAATTAAACATCTGCGTAACGAACTTTTAACGAAACATAATTTAAAAAAAACAAACAAAGTTTTTTATTAAATGTTGTATATTTTATATAATATTAAAACATTAAATTTTTTTACATAATATAATATTATATTAATTTTTTAAGTATTATAATGATAGTTAATTAATTTTATAAAATAAAATTTTTTTTTTAACCGATTTAAGTAACGAATATAATATTAATATTTTATTATTTTGTTGTGATAAAATATTACGCGTAAAATTACGATTCAAATAAATTTTAACTGCTTTTTATCACGGTTTTATTTTATAATTAAATAAAAAAAGTTTTTAAAATGATTAAATATAATGTCGGTAGATAAAGTCTAATCATGTTATATTACGTAGTATTATATAAATTAGGAGTGTTAAGTAAAAATACTTAAGTAATATATTAATAAGTAAATAATAAGTAAAAGTATGAATATAGATAATTTATTTAAATTATAAATTATATAAGAGATTTTCCTTAAATATAAAAAGTGATTATATAAAAAAATTATATAAAGAGATGTTAAGTGTGTATGGGGTATGTATGGGGTGGTTAATATTATTTTAATATTAATACTTTTTCTTTTTTATTTAATAAGTGACATATAATCTAATTAGTTAGTAATCCTATTAGTAATCAGGTTGTCAGGATGAAGATATATCTTTTTTATAAATTCTTTTAATAAAAATTGTTAAAGTTATTTATAATAATTTTATTATATTATATTTTTATTTATGATATTATTATAATACATTAACGTCTATAGATAATTATATTATTTTTCTAACATATTAATTTGTTATTATATATATAATTTATGGTTTCTCCCTTCCTGGTAAGTAATTATTTTTTTTTCTTTAATTATTTTTTGTTTATATTCTTTTGTTATTATTTTTTTTATCCCTTAATATGCCTTTATCTGGTAATAAACGTCTACGTTTACATACTCTTCTTAATCTATATTAATTAAGGCGTTGTATGGGATATAATCTTATACTTAATAATAATAATATATTTTTATAATATCGGTTAATATTTTATCATTGATATTATTATGTTTTAATTAAGTGGTGGTCGGGTAAGGGTAATCTAAAAGATCATAATTATTATTATATTAATAATCATTGTAAATATCTTCTTCTTATTAAATAAGTTATTATTAATGTCTCTTAAGTAAGTTTAAGAAATATATATATTATTCTATGAAAAATAAAAAGTATATGTTAATAAGTATCCTGATAAGCAGCTGGTTTTAATCACTTTTATTAATTAAGTTGTAGATAAAATTATGGTATATTCTTGTTACTTATATTGCCATAATTATATATTATATTAACGAAAAGGTTTATATAATAAGTTATTTTTTAATTTAATTATATATAAGTGGTAAGTTAACCTTTTAAAATAAGTTAAGGTTTAATGCATGTAATATGTGTTTAGTTAAGCGTTATAAAGCTAAAAAATATCTAATATTCTAGTTAATGTTGTTAATAAGTTAAAGTATATTATAATTAAAAATATGTAGTTGTTGTAAAATTATATAATTACTATTAATAAGGGATTTATGAATGAAGTAAGTGTTTTTATTGATTTTTTTAGGTTTTACGGTTATGTTAAGATGGCCTTAACCTTTTTAAGTATTTTTTTAGGTATTAAAAAGAAGGTTAAAAATAGTTTTAATAAAGTGAATAAAATAAGTTATATATTTCTTATGTTATATGATGGTTATTTAGTTGATATACGTGGTAATTGATTAAAAAAAGCTTTAAGAAAGTTATAAAAGTTATTAAAAAAAAGGTTGATATGTTTTTTCATAATGATATTAATAATAATAATAAGAATAGTAATATAGATTTTATTTAATTAGTTATAGGTAATATTAAAAGTATTTAATTGTAAAGTTATAACTATGATGATTGTTTTGATTTTTAAGCAGTATTTATATTTGATATTTAGTGTTATATTTTATTTTTTTAACTTATCTTTATAATTGTAAGGTGATACGATTTTTATTAATAAATTCTTTTAATATTTTATTTAAAGTTATTTTTATTATTACATTTATTAAGTTATTTTTATCGTGTATTTATTGTATCTTTATTATTTCTTATTTTTTATAGGATTGTTGTAATGATATAATATTAATTATTAATTTTTTTTTATGTGTGATCCTTAGTTTAATAAAGTATTTGTAAAGTGATAGTAAATTAGTATAAATTATTAATTGGGTAGGTAATAAGTTAAGTTACTTTAAAATAGTAGTGATAATTATGCTTATTGCGATTATTATGTTTATATCATATGTTATAATATATATCTTACTAGTTAACACATTTTTTATAATTCTTTTTGATTTAGTAGAACTTTAGTGAATTATATTACTTATAATTATAAATAATTTAGATGTTAATATTTTATTGGCTAAAATTATCTCGTAGCCTAGCTGTAAAATCAAATCTTTATTATTTGCGAAAAACCTGTTTATAAAAACGTAGAGTTTAATAATTTTAAGCTTTATTAATAAGTATTGTAAGCCTTAATTAATATTCTCTTTCTGCTACTTTAACCATTTATTTAAACGTTTAATAATGTCTTTATTAAGGTTTTAATGTTATACTGTTTTTGCCATGTTAAATATTGCTTTAAATTAGTATATTAATGCGATATATATTTTTTATACTTATTGTTATATATATTATTACGTGTTATCCTTATTAGTAAAGTTTATCAGTTTGATCTTTTTGCTTTATACCTTCTAGTTTATTTTAATGTAGTTATTTTTTAATGTTAAGATATAGCTGTTAAAGATAAATGGTTTATTATTTATTAGGTAGGTTTTAGATTTTATTATAAATTTTACCTTTTTGAGTTTTTTCTTTTTAGCTGTATTAAATATGTTATTGTTGAGATTGAGGGTATTATTTATTTATAAGTTAATAATTATAAATTATTCCTGGTTATCGGTGATAAGCAGGCATAAATTATATGTAAATGTTTTTATTTTGAAGTTATCTTAATAATACTTAAAGTAGGTAGCTTATTAATGTAATCTAACTTTTACAATATTGTATAAAGGTTTAATTATTATTATAATCATATTTTTTAGGTATTAATTTTTAATTTATGGTAATAGCTTTATAAAGATTTTTTTATTAAAATTTATATTTAATTAAATATATGTTTAAATAATATTATGTAGTTATATTTTTATGTTTTATTATAATAATATAAGTGTTATTATAATAATTATTTGTTGGCTTATTTATTGTATGATAGGTGATTAGGTGAAAATAAATTTCTTCTTTTTATTATTGTGGCTTTGTACGATTAATTATGACTTTTCATAAAGTGCATTGATTATCTTACCTTTGACTTTATGGATTATTTATAAATTAAATAGCTGGGTATCGTTATGTTTAACGTGGTCATACTTTTTAAATGTAAAGATATCTTATCTTATAAATAATTTAATTTTTAATATATTAAATGTTTTAAAAGGTATATTTAAAGTGGTGATTATTCTTTCTTCTTAAAGTTTAATTATTAATTATTTATCATTTGCTTCTTTTTAAGTAATAAATGCTTTATGTGAAATATCTAAGTTCTTAAGCTTATTTTTATTTCCGGGCGGTTGGTTATGTTACCGTTTAAGTTAATCTATTAGGTTGCCACTTAATAAATATTCGTCTGCATCATCTTTTAATTTCAAGTTTAATTCTACATTATTCTTAATTAATAATGTAATAATAATATTATCTTTGTAATATAGCTTTATTATTATTATTTAAAATTATATTAATTTTTTATTAATTTTGATAATGTATGTTTTACCTTTTTTAAACATTAATTAATATGATTTTATCTATGCTTTCTAGTTTTTTTTATATATTTTAACCTTTAATTATAGCAGTAAGTTAAATGTATTTAATATATTAAGACCATTTTACATTGTTAATACTTCCTTAACTTATTTTTTAACTTTTAGCTTTAACACCTTTGCTATTATTTTATAAATAACTTTACCGCGAGCTTTTATATTTACGGCTGGCAGTAAGTTATTAGTTAAGTAAGGGTAAGCTTTAAATATTAATAACGTTGGCATCAATTTATCAAATCTTACCATATTATTTATGGCTTTAATTGTCATTTATAATATATATATAATACTTATATTCATATCGTTTAAATCTTCTGATATAATTTTAAAGGTGTGGCATAAAAGGTTGTAGTATTTCTTAAACTTATTAATTAAATTATATGCCTTAACAGGGACCTCTTTAATGGTGATAAATAATGCTTTTACATTTATCATAAACTTTAATATTATAAAATTCTTTTTTACGTTAAATATTATGTTATTTAAAGGTCTCATATAAATGTCAATCCATATAGTATGTAGGATATTTCATATCTGCTGTATTGTTATATCTTTTAAGAACCTTACTGTTTAAAATAATGTTGTTTTATTAATTGTATGTAGTATGAGTTTCTGGTTAATATATATGATATTAATATAAATTATATGGTTAAAATTTATATTATCCTTAAGTATAAATTTGAATTAACTTGGTATTATATTATATATCTGGCATTAATAGTAGTATTTATTAATCTTTTTAATAATAATCTAATTTATGCTTTTATATTCTACCTTTTCGAGTATAATGTAAAATTTATTAATTGTAAAATAATTAAATCGTCTATGTATTTGCTTTAATTTGGTTTTTATTAAATGGTTATACATGATAGCTATGCTTAAGTTATTTAGCAAATAAAAAAAATATCTTCATTTTTATATAATAAGATATTATTTATTATTATGGATTAAGATATTTTTAATATTGTTAAAAAAGATCCCATATTTATTTATATCCTTAATATATAAAAAAAATGATATGTTAACAATCATTATGTAAAATGTAATAATTTTAAATGATATTAAAATTTTCATTATTTTAATATTACTTTCCATTAAGTTATCTTCGAATCACACTTAGTATTAACTTATTATTAATTAGTTTAAAATAACATCGGGATGTATACGTTATAATGTAATTAATTATTACTCTCCTCCTATTAATATATTTGTTGTTTTAATATTTAATATGATGTTTTAAAATATGTAAAAATAATAATCTTTGGATAAGAATATCATGCTTTTATTATTAAGTGTTAGCATATAAATAAAGCAAATAAAGTAAATAAAGCAGGCAAAAAAGATAAAGATGGAAAAAGGTACTTTAAAGTGATTTGCATAAAGAGATTAAGGATATTTAAGTAGTTTAAAAGATTTTAAATATTATAAATTATTTAGATTATTTAATAAAAAGTTTTTTAAATTGTTAACCCTTAATTATTATTATAATAACACCTCTTTTATTTTGATTAAATAATATGGTGGTATTGTATTTATTTTTATTAATTTGATTATTACTAGGTTAAGGTAATTAATTACTTTTATTGTAAAGATTTTTAAATTAAAAAGTGAAAGCAATTTTTAAGATTAAGAAAGTTTATTAGCTTAGAATAATGATTAATATGTTAAGGCTAATTGGTGTAAATCTTAAATAAGCCATGATTAAGTAAATAAATATGTAAGGTTAAATAAAAATTGTTATAATAAAGCTTGTAATTAAAGAAAGTAGTTAAAGGTTAACTGTAAGTGTGAAAATAAAATAAAAAGTAAAGATGTATTTAAATTAAGTGGATTTTAATTTTAAATTAGATAAGGATAATTGTTTGTTAGGTTTAAAGAATTGAAAAGTATTTAAAATTACGATATTTATAGCCTTATAAATAATTAAATATAAGAATAAACTGCAACTTTATTTGATATCTGTTGATGAAGTTAAAATAATTAAAGCAATATTGAGAGTTATTTGCGAAGTACTTATAACGGTTATTACAGGTTTGATTAAAAGTATAGAGATATTAAGTATGTTGAAACATTTATACGGCAATAATGGCGTTAATTGTTAAATGAATTTATGAACTTAATTACAGAAAAAATCGTGGGATAAAAAGCAGTCGGCAACGGAGTACGTGGTAGATTTTCGACAACTCGTACGACGATGCGGTGAGGTATTTATGCTAGTCAATAAAGGCTAAAAAACGACGATATTTCTAAATAACATTAAAGCTAAGAAAAACAAGAATTAAGTGATTAAAATTAAAACTATGTTACGTTAAACCGTCAGCTTTAACATTTAACAATTATATAACGATTTTATATTTAAATTTAAAGATAAAGATAAAATAAGCAAAAAAGGAGTGATATATGCTAAAAAAGGTAATAATAAAAATCGTGATTAAAATATAAGTTAAATTAAATGTTAAATATGTAATAAATATAACCATTATATAAAAGATTATTTTAAGAGAAAAGTTAATAATAAGGATAATAATATTGGCAAAAATAAGGATAAAAACATCTATTTTAATTAATTAAATAAAATAAAAAATATTTATAAGCTTAAACCATTTAAGGGATTAATGATTACCTTAAAGTTTATATTTTAAATTATAAAGCTATTTGTCACGAGATTATAGCTCTCTCTTAACTAATTAATTATATTATTAATATGTAAAACACACCAAAAATAAACATTCTTTAATTAGCTTTAACTCACATAAATAAATCGGTTATATATAACCGATCCCTTTCTAATAGCTTTTTTTTAATTCTTAAAAAAAACACCATTAAATTTAACACTTAATTATGATTAAGCATTTCATTATGTGATAATTATAAACCCGGTTCACGCTTAAAACCAATACTTTTAAGATTTATATAAATATCCCTTTACCCACTCATATAACTTTTTTTCTTATTTTTAAAATATCACTTTTTTAAATTATATTTATCTATTCAAAATCTATATATGCAATAAACTCTTATCATATTTACCACGATTAATTTGTTTAATAACGAGATGACTTTTATTATTATTGTAAGACTTAATTATCGTAAAGATTATCCAATATAGCTCGAATAGATTAGATATTTTACTAAATTACTTTATATTTAAAATTATATAAATCCTAATAAGTATATAAGAGGCATACCAATTTTCTTATAGCCAAAGCTGATTATTAAATTAATTACCGAGGAACTATCCAACAAAACAAACAAGGATTATTAAAAAGTTTTGTTAAAATATAACCGATTTAATCAGGTTTAATAATAATTAAAAAGCCTTTTATAAAGGATAACACTTCTTAATAAAGAAACCCTTAATTAGATTTTTTCTAAGAGGTTGGTTTGATATAATAAGCTCTTTCTTAACATAAATTACCTAGATAAAAACGATTTTAAAGTTTCCGTAATAATATACAAAACAGTTTTATCATTACTACTTAATCTAATCCTTAAAAAAATTAACTTTAAAAGTAAGACCAATATAAAGAAACTTCTTTATAAGATTAAATAAGCTTATACTTCAACAAATATATTAATTATTATATGATTTAGAAATAATTATACAGAATATCTCAAAAAGGTTAAACTTAATTCGATTAACCTTAAAAATAATTTAATTAATGGTAATAATTATATTAAACGGCATCTACCTATAAGATCGCTAAGATATAACCTCTTATTAAATCATTAGATTTTCTAAAAATAATGAAATATTGGATAACGTTTATATAAGTATATTAGGAAATCAATAAATTTATTATTTATTAATAATTTAATAAACTTATTAAGAAGTTAATCGATTATAATATGGTTTTTAGTATTATTTATGTTAATTATATTATTTATTATTAAAAGGAAGTTCCTAATATTTATGTAATTTAGCTTATTGAAGGTTAGGAATCTAATAATAAGATTATTAAAGATTTATCATTTCGAGAAAAGTATAATTATTTGTATTACAAGGATCTTAAAAAGAAACATCTTTGAAAATTTGATTAATGTGTTAAACTCTAATTTATTATTACTAGATCGTTTAACCGTAAGTAATTTAAATAGTTTTTTATTAATAAATATAATATTATTAAAATGCGTTATATATTTAATAAGTGGAAAAAGCTAAAAGATAAGATCAGTTTTTAAGGGTGAAAAATTAAATCTTGTTTTTATGTGGCGAATGACTCTCGGAAATAAAATAAAAATTCTAGTAAAAAAAATTACTTTAAAAATATAATTACAGTACTACTATCTCCTAATTTACTAAACTTTACTAATTTAAGTATTTATTTTATTATTAACCTAAATCAACATCTACTTTTGACGAGTATAGCTTATAATAATTACGCCACAATTCACTTAATTAACAATAAGACTCTTTTAATACCAAGCTTTTTTATTCCTGCCAATTTAAGTAAAGTAATTAAGGCTGAAACCATTATTTTTCCCATCATCGATAAAAGGAAAGTATATTATAAAAGGCCTATTTAATGGCTTTAATAACCTTAATTTATTAGATCTCATACTTAAAAATGTTATCTACGTTAAAGGGTTTCACTTAAACATAATCTTTAAAACCCTACTTATTAAGAGTAGTATTTGGTATTATAAGTTAGATTACTCACTTAAATATAAGAAAATAAAAAAAATGTTACTTTAAAAAAGCTTATTAAAAAGGAAAACCTAATATTCCTCAAATATAAACCTTTTTTTATTTATTCCCAAGTTCTTAAAGTAACTGTAACAACATTATTATATAATATATTTTAAAGTACCGCCAGGATTATTTACATACTTACTTTAAAAAAGGAGGATATAAAAAAACCCTCCTATAATCTGTTATTTAAAAAAAAGGACTTAAAGGATTTATAATATCTAAAATTAAGTTATTTAAGCCTTAAATTACTTAAATCTTTTGTACATAACGTGAAAAAAGTTAAGATTAACAGTATCCAACAGATTTAATATAAAGCATATATATTAATCCACACTAAAAAAATAATATTAAAGAAAATATTAAAACATAAAGCTCTTAGGCTATTTTAAAGAATTATTTAAGATTTATTTAACTTTCTTATAGCTTATAATAAAAATAAATAACTCTTAATAATAAAAAACGAATATAATAATTTGATATGTACATATTTATTTAACAAAAAAACATTACATAATATTTAGATCACTATTTAAGAGTTTAAGGCATAGGTTAAAAGATAATTTAAATTTTTAATATATAAAATCTATTAAAATAACAATTAGTTAGCTCTTAGAATTAAGGCACCAATGGCTTATATATGATGGGTTTACCAAAAAAAGATTAAATTAAAAATCCTACTACCATATATTAAAAAGCTTATAAACAAAATCAAAAAAACCAACCAAAAGATTATTACAAAATCAATCAAAATGTTTTTTAGTACCGGATTACCTGAAAAACTATGGCCAAAAAATATTATTATAACAGTATATTTAATTAATAAAAGTTTGAGCCACCTAAATAGAAAGAAATTACCAATTAAAGTGTTAGAAAGCTAATTTACTTAATACTTTAAATGATATAATCCCGTTATAATTAAGTATTTCATAAATGATTTAAGACTTAATTAAGATGATATCTATACTTATAAATACAAAACTTATATTTTAACCAAAGAAAAACAACAAAATATCGAACGGAAGGAGTATAAAATTTAACCAAAAACTTATATTAAGTATTTAGTTAAATATAAAGCTTCCAACCTTTATTATATATAAATTCCCTAAAAAGATAAAATTATTTTTATATAAGATATATAATTTAATAAAACCAAATTCTATTCCCTAAAAAAAAGAAAGCTTTTTTTTAAATATCTAATAAAAAAATAATAAAACTAACCGTAAGAATAAATAACATTATTTTATAAGCTATTTTATAAACATTAAACGTATAAGATAACCAAATTAATTATAGTTACAAATTTATTACCAGTACCATCCAATCGGATAGAATACTTATATTAAATATTAATTAATTGGAAGGCTAACTAAAGAATCATAACTTAAGGATAAATATATTTAAGGTTATTAATAAAAGTTTTATAGCTATAATCAAACTAATTAAAAATAACCTTAAAAACCGACAATAAAGACTCATAACTTCCTATAAGATCTTAAAACCATGATAAACAACTGTTAAGGTGGGGAGCACCCAAAAAGGTGCAGATAATAATAAACCATCGAGATTTCTATCAGAAATACATATTAAGAAAGCAACCCTAACCTTATTAAATCCTTAAAAAGAAGATTTAATGGCGAAATTAGTTCGTTATAAATATATTAAAAAGGTTTTTTTATTTGCCTCGAAAAAAAACGAACAAATAAAAAAATAAGATCTAAAAGATGGATTTAATAGATTTAAAAATATCGGCAATATACCCGTAATATTCACCACACTTAAATATTTAAAAAATAATATCTACTTAAATTAAATTTAAAATTTTCAGTTCTTCCTCGATACTTATCTAATTAATTACCAAATAACAATTAATAAAAGAGATAAAACTTATAAAACCTTATATATAATCATTATGATAATTATTCATAAACTAAGACCTCCAATATATAAGAACAATTTATTTAAACCATTACCGAAACAATAGAAAAACTTAAATTATCACCCTTTTGGTAATAAGTTTAGGGATAACGTTAAATCAAAATCTAAGCGATAGTAAATAAAAACGCTTAAAAAATAATCAATATTAAAGATGCAAAAAATAAACCCCTACCTATAATATGGGTATTTAATTATAAATTTGATAAAATCAGATTCCTAACTTTATGTAAATTATAATTAATGACACAAAAAGATTTTTAAATTAAGGACACATTTTAGGATATATATGCATCCATTTTAGCCGTTAAGACATTTAAAATAATAATGGTTATTATAACATATTATAACTTAAAAATAAAACAATACAATATTAAAAATGCTTTTTTTAACGTTCTTAAAAAAGGAAAAGAACCAATTACAATAAAGCTACCCAATGGATTTAAAGAGTTAAATAAATATATCAAACTATTAAAGATATTTTATAGATTATACAATTTATTATTAATATAATATAAAAAAGTCAAAAGTTTATTTAATAAGATCGGCTTAATCACCTTACCTAAAAAACCATACCTATTTTATATTATAAATTAATCTATATACGTTCTGGTATATATAAACGATATCTTAATATTCTATTATAAAGAGCATAAAGCTAAAGTTATTAAAATTACAAATTTAATTAAAACTTTTAGGATATTAAGATTCTAAAAAAGATTAACTAATATTTAGGGATTTAGGTTACCCAAAATTAATAAAAACATATTATTACCCTTAACCATAAAAATTATATTAAGAAAGTAGTTTTAAAATTCGAGTTAATTAATAATGTATAGATACCATCCACGCCATTAAGCCTTAAAAAACTAATTAAATTCTTGGGGGTAGCGTTAAAAATTAAAATTAAAAGATATTAAAAACGTGTAAAATCTATTTTATATATGGTAATCATATTGCACTTAGATATAATGTATGTTGTAGCATTATTCTCTTAATTTTTCACCAATTTTAAACTAAAATATATGAAAGTTGTTAATAAAGTGATATAATATTTATATATCATTTATTAATTAAGTATTAGATA
>JAJKLF010000062.1:0-63490 GCA_022984865.1 Hypomontagnella submonticulosa | reverse complement strand
TTACGTGCGTATTTGCCGAAAGAACTTTTCGTGGTGATTAGGGATAACAAGGGTTGGATTAATATTAGATGGTAATTGTTAAAAGTTACCGATATCTTTTATGATTTTTACAATTATGGTGGTTTAAAAAAAGGTTATTTTAAATTTGTTTAAGTATCGGTATGTTATATTTGGGGAAAATTAAGGCAGGATTAAGTTAAGTAAATTTAGGATAAATAAGATTAAGCTAATAAAGGTTATAATAACCTTATAATAAGTTTTAAAAGCTTGTTACTTCGTTAATTTTTTCGAGAAGCTGGCTATATATGGGAGTATATTAATCATCCTAGTTTTAAGTTAATTTTAATGGTTGTAAACCGTTAAATGAAACTTAGAAAAATCAACATCTTATTACCTTTTGATTTTAGTTACTACATTTTTAATAACTTATTAAAACCCATTATTATTTATAATAAAATAAGATTTAAGATGTTAATTGAAATAAATATTATAATTTATAAAGGTTTTATTATAATTATATAAGAAAAAGTAAATATAACTTAAGTTATATTATTAATAAATAATAAATCCATAAATAATAATGATTTCTTTTCTGTTAATTTTAAGATGTTAAATACTCTGGCTGAAATATTTAATTTAGATAACATACTTATAAAAAAATCTAAAATATAATAAATATTTTAATCCTAAAAATTAAGGAATTAAGAACATTATTGTTAAAAGCTAAAAAACCAAATGACTTATTTTATATTATCATAAAAAATGATGTATATATTTATAATATTAATTAATAATTTGTTAAGAGGATATGTTAATTAACGGAAGAATTAAATATCTAATATAATTAAGATATTATTAAAGTATTAAAGAAAGAAAAATTATATATTGATTTAATTAATAATTGGTAAAATAAATATAAGATTGATGGAATATATTTATTAAACATTTAAGATAAAAAGTTCCTTAATGAAACTTTTGATAAAATATATAAAAAGGATAAAATAGAATAGATAAAAAAGCCTATATTATTTAGCACCTTTTATTTTATATTTTAAAAGATGGTTAAAAAAAGAAAAAAAGATAAATTATTATTAATTTTTAAGCTCTTAATTAATATATCTTATTAGATATCTATCTTTTACCATATTAAAAACATATTATTATTAAATTCCAAAATAATAAATATTATAATTATATGGATAAATTTATATTCTTTTATTAATTATTAGTTATAAAAGAATATTATAATAGAATGATGGTGGTTTCTTTTTAAGGTTTAGAGATATTTAATATTATTTTTATAGGTTATTAAAATTTGCTTGCCAACGTTTAGCAATTTATAAATAAATAATTATTATTATTTATTAATTTTATAACCATATATATTAATAATATTATTATATTTAATAAATTAAAGGTTGAATATAAAAGATATTTATGTTAATTATTTAAGATATTTATAAAAGTGGGATTAATATTCTTACTAAAGAAGTCTTTTTTTGGATATCATTTAATTAAATTTTTAAGTTTAATTATTAATGATAAAAAAATAATTATTCCTAAGGAATGTTTAAAGGTTATTTAAAAAATTTAAATGCTAATAATATTAGCTGATTTAAAGATGTATATTAGTTTAATAAGTTTCTTTAAAAAGCATATACTTTATTATTAATAAAAGGTATAATTATTATAGGATTAAAAGATTAAAATGTTGGTAGAAAGATGTAAAAATAAAGAAATTCCTTTAATAATATTAGCTTATAAGAAGTATATGTTAAAATGATATTTTAAACTGATGTTAATGGAATTAGAATCTTTTAAAATTATATAAAAGGATTTATTTTAACCTATAATTCTATCTTATTAAAATCTAAATGAATAAATCTTTATTAATATAAATGCAGCTAAGTAATAAAGATTTAATGTAATAATTTTTTTATTTAAGTTAATTATGGAATGAAGAGAGAATTCTTATTAATATAATAAAATTAATTATATTTTTATTTAAGATGTTAATAAGAATTAAATCTTATTATGGTGTAATAAAGTTGGAAGTAATAAGTTTATATTAAATATATTGGCAAATATATGTTTAGTTTTAATCTTGTTTAAAATTAATTATTATTTTGATTAATCATAGTGTAATAAAAGGAATTATTAATTAGATATCTTTAAAGTTAATTAATCTTAATAAGATAAATGATAAGCTTATTATATCATTAAATTAATTATCATAATTTAATTTAGATATATGTCATATACTAGAAGTATTAAACCTAATCCCTAATATATTATTAAGGTTAGTGGTATTTAATATTAAAAAAGATATTATAAGGAAGGATAATAAAATAAAGGTTATTCTTAAAGATATTTTAGATAAATTTGTTTATTATTTAATAGAAATAATTATTAATAATGATTTTAAGAAAAAGTTATAAATGGATATATTATTAATAAATGGTTGAATCAAATGAAATAAATTCTAAAGATAGCTAAAAAAAAATATAAAAAAGATATTATAAAATGGTTTAAGCATAAATTGATAAAAGGATTTATGTATTATATTAATGATATTAGTAAATGGAGATTTATGATATTATCAAATTGCGTTAAGGAGATATTTAATATTATATATGATAAGAAATATTATCTTAATCTGAAATATATAATTTATAATTTAAAAAAAGTATACATATAAAATCTATTTAAGAAAATTAAAAATATATCAATTTTTACCCCAAATATTAGGTAAATCATATTAATAAGTTTAAACTAAATGGTAAATTATTATTAATTAACTTAATTAGTTAATCATTTCATATCATTATATAGGATTTTATTATTAGATTATTAATTATTTTTTTAAGAATAGATTATAAGTTATGGAAAGCTTTTTAATATTTAATATATTAATGGTTATAATTTAAAATTCCATAGCCGCCCCGAAAAAAAAGCCACGTTTCGAGCTACAGCTTTCTGTAAACTCCGGGGAACTTAAAAACGTATGGCTTTTTTTATAGGGTTCGTTATGTCGGCTGTAGAATTTTTAAGGGGGATATAATAACATATAAGGCATATATGATAATTTAAAATAAAGAATTGGGATAAGTTTAAGGCGTTAATATTTATTTAAAAGCCATAAATCCATGAAATATAAGCGATAATAAGGTTGACGATATCTTTAATTTAATATATATTAAAATATGAGTTAGCAATAAACCTTATTTTATTATTAATATTATTAAACTTTTATCAATTTAATAATGTGTTTACTTATTTAGTTAACCTTAATTATCCCCTTATATATATTATTATTAGATATATATCTATTAATTATAATTAATTAAAACTTATTTTAGATTACCTTTAAGATATTATAATAAATATAACCTTATATGGAATTTTATTATATAATTTATACCTAAAACTTTTAATAAGCTTAATACTTATTTATAATACCCTTACATAATAATAATAACTTAAATTTAAGTCATAATTTTGCGATAACTTATCTACTTATATATAAAGCTTAGCTCCTTTTTTTTTATTCCTTTATTTTCTTCCTTCTTTGTCTTTTTTTTGCTTTAAGAATTCACTTATTATATTTACCTCAAATATTTTTAAAACCTTTTTTAATAATATTATCTAAGGGATCTTTAACCCTTTATTATAAGTTAGCTTTTTATTATAAACTAAGCTTTTTAACTTACCCACCCTCCTTTTCCTTCCCTATAATAACCTAAAATTATTAATAATTTCAAATAAAAAGAAACGCCTTTGTTAGACTTACCTTATTAAACTTATTATAAAAGCTAACCTATAAATATTAGGTCTATATATTAATTATATTGGTTAAAGTAAAATATATTTTATTAAATGTTTCCAGTATTTGGATAAGAAGATTTATTATAAAATAAGGGAATAATAATATAATATTATATTTTTGCCACTTATAAATAGGGTTTATATTTATCTTAATTATATATATAATAAGCTTAAGGATCTAGTTATGGATGTAATTAAAGCTATAAGTTAATTTTATTTATATTTATTTATTTATATTTATATTATAACCTTTTTTAATATATTAATAAAAGGATAAGAAATTCTAAAACCTTTATTCAAAGTTTATACCGTTTTTGCCGCTAAACCTGGGATATATTGCTAAAAGTAAATAAATATAATTTAATAATAAAACCTTTTGTAATAATATCTTTAGGGAAGGCTATATTATTTATATTATAACTATTATGGTTATTATAATATAAGAAAGTAATGCCCCTTTATTAGTTCTAGATAAATATATTAATAAAGATCTTATATTAACGGTATTTTAGATGGAAAGCTTTATAAATGTTAAGTTAATAAATTTTTTTAATTATTATATTTAAACTTATATATTTATTAATTTATAAGATGTTATAGATATGAGATTATAACGTTTGGAAGGAGAAGAAGGTATGAAATAAGATTGAAAATTATATATTATTCTATTCTTTTTTATTAATATATGATATTTAAGGTATTTAGGATATTTAAGGTATTTAGGGTATTAAAGGTATCTTAATTTATAATTTATTAATATCATCTTTATTATTATTATTATTATTATTATTATTATTATTATTATTATTATTATTATTATTATTATTATTATTATTATTATTATTATTATTATTATTATTATTATTATTATTATTATTATTATTATTATTATTATTATTATTATTATTATTATTTATATCTAGATTAGGATCCTTCTATTTGGGAATATATAATAGTTTGTCTAAAGTTTATAATTGTTTTTTAATTAAATTAGCCATTTTTATCTATATTAATTGGTTAAGTTCTTTGTAATATATATGATTTCAAGAAAATGAGGTATTAAATAAAAGACCTTTTAGTTTAAAGATTTGTAAGATGGTAATATATAATAACTTTAAGGTAAATTTAGATATAGAAATGTTATAAATTACCTTATCTAATATAATGTTTTAAGATTTATAAATGGTAATAATATAGGTTATTATAAGAAGAAATTATTCTTTATAATATATGTTATTTTATATTATAAAGTCTTATTATATACAAAGAATAAACATAACTAATTTCCTGCCAAAATCTCTAAATACTTTCTTATTAGTAATGATAAATAATGGTTTAATATATCGATTAAAGTTGATTATAATTATCTTAGGAGGATCTTAATTTAAGTTAGATTTTTATATTTAAGAGATATTATATACCATATTTTAGGCTTTATTTATAAGATTAATAAATTTTTATAAGTTATATATAAATATGATTTTATAGTTAATATAAATAGGAAATATCTTTAAGAAATTGTTAACATCTTTTAAATCAACTTATTTCACTTTAATACCTTAATATAAAACTTTTATATCTATGATAAGATAATTTAAGCTAAATATATGGTTATAGTTAAAATCTTAAACTAAAGTTTTTATAAGATAAATATATAAGGTATTTATAAAACCTTTAACTTTTTTTTATATAAATTTTATTATATAATATAATATAAAAAGTTTTTAGGATAAAATTAAAACCTTCTTTTTTTAAAACTTTAGTAATATTTAATAAAATAGGATTTAGTTATTTCCATATTATTGTTAAATAATTATTAAGAAAATAGAATATATAAAAGATTAATATATAATATAATTATAGATTTTATCTTTATTATTAAATTCTTTAATAAAATAGATAGGCTTATTTATAATAGGAAAGAGTTAATAAAAATCCTTAATTAATAAAACGTTTAACTTTTTAAAGAATTTATCTTATTATTTTAAAAATATTTTATCGAGATACTTATTAATATATGCTAATATCTTAAGCTTTAATATATTTTTTTTGTTAATTATAAAATATTATATGTTATAAAAATAATATTATAAGTTATTAAATAATATAGGAGTTTTTAATAAAAGCTTATAATAATAATTAATAGGTTAATAAAATAATAAATATAACGTTTACCTATTAATTTAGTTATTAGTTATATCGGTAAAAGTTGTTTAAATTATAGGTAAATTAATATTATCCTTTAATAATTATAAATAAAAGGATATTATTTTTATTAAATAAGATTTTTTTATATTATTATTGTTATTTATATG
Organism: Hypomontagnella submonticulosa; assembly: GCA_022984865.1. Taxonomy (NCBI): domain Eukaryota; kingdom Fungi; phylum Ascomycota; class Sordariomycetes; order Xylariales; family Hypoxylaceae; genus Hypomontagnella; species Hypomontagnella submonticulosa. The sequence continues at coordinate 57,350 of JAJKLF010000062.1, read as the reverse complement.
TATATAAAAAGGAGGAAGTTAGTAATCATAGAGATAGCTTTATTAAAAATACCTAAGTATGATATTGTATATTATATATTATTTTATATTTAGCATATTATGTATTTCTAAAGGTATGTTTTTGAGGTTTGCTATTTGCACCCTACGTTTTTGCTATCAAGGGCTTATTTGCACCCTAGTACATGGGGGGAGCCCCGCGCCAGGGCCGGCTAAAGCCCCTCACTAAAGCCGGCTCAATTAACTTATCTCCCCGTATAGCTTCATGAATCTACTGATTTATATTATGCAACCTGGTTCGTTCAATCCGTCTAATTAAGCGCTTTTGAATAATACTAATCTCGATCGTTTGCGACATGTGGTTGTTGAGTTATTCGTGGCTTTTTCGGGAGGGTATATTGGCTTGGAAATGAGATGTAACTGCCGAGGGGTATCACGTGATGCGGCTATATCTACCTACCCTTATGACTTTACAACCAGATATCGCAGTAAGATGCAACCGGTATCAATCAATCCGTATTGAAGTAAGCTTTTGATTGATATAAACCTTGAAAGGATGCACCTTATATTGATGAAGTTATTCAAGTATAATTGCAGCCGGGCCATAGCGGCTCCGGGGGAGCCCCGCGCTCGGATGTACTAGGGTGCAAATAAGCCCCTGATAGCAAAAACATAGGGTGCAAATAGCAAACCTCATGTTTTTTATATCGAAATCTTTAAGCATTTTATTTTATAATTTATTCTAATAATTTTTGGTGGTAAAGAACTTATAATGATATTAGCTGATATAAGATTTTTAATTATAATTAATATCGATATTTTAGTAACTTAATAAATTAGTAAGTTTTTTTTTTAGCTATAACTTAAATATTATATAAATTATCTTTTATTAATCTTCTAAAATAATATTATCCATAAAGTATAAAATCTTAAACGTATCTTTTAATTTAGTATTAAGCCGATTTTCCTTTTTATAATAATTATTAAAATAATTATATATTATTTAACATCGTTAATATATTATTTAATAATTAAGAAACCATTTTTTATTTACATAAAGAAACTTATTATAATGACGGTAAAGATAATTTAGTAATAATTTTATATGGTAAAAATTATTATATTAATTATATATCTTATCGAGATTATAACATAGGAAATAATATAATACTTTAAGTAACGTCAGGTATCGAAATTCTTTCTAATTTCTTAAGTTATAATAAAAAAAATTCTATATTTTTAGAAAATTAAAATATAAAATGTCTTCCATTTTTTCTAGGCGTTTTAAGTATTTATTATATGATATTAAACCTATATTTACATCTTCATTTTTTGTAATTATATTTATAAGTTGTATATATGTTTTAAGAAAGTGGTAATTTATGTTTTATATCACGCAATTATCTTCTTATAAAAGGAGGCTTAACAAAAAATAATATATCTCTTAAGTTAAATAATCCTGTTTTTCAATTAGTTTATTTATTAATTTAAAAATAAAAAAGAATATAAGCTATTGATTTAACATATATAATAAAATGGCTTTTATTATTTTGGCATAAATGTTAATTTACTTCTTAATTTTGTTATAATATTTTATGATATAATTAATCATAACATTTATATTTATATAAAGTAAGATATTAATATTTATAATTTAATAAAAATTTATTAATAAACTATATTAGTTCAAATATATATCATTTTATTATAGCTTTAAATATCATTATATTCTATCCTTACATTTTTTTAATTTAAAAATATCTTATACCTTTTTTAGGAAATAAAACCGGTATACTAATAATGGTTTTAATTTTCCCTTCTTACGTACTTATTTTATTACTTTTTTATTTATGTAAAGATAATATTAACTTATATAAACATAACATTAATAATAATTTATAATATTATTAAGTTAAGCTTAGATTAAATCTAATTTTAAAGGATTAAGATTTAAAAAATTCTTGATATTTATATTTTACTTAATAATTTTTAGCTTTAGATTTATAACTATTATATAGTAACCTTATATTCTTATAAATTTTTCTTAAAACTCCGGAAAAGATAAATTTAAAGTAAAAATATTGTTAAATTAATATAATTTATGGTAATAATTATTACTACATTTTTATTACTTATACTTATATCACCAATCTTTTAAATTAAACTTTTATTATAATACGATTTTTTGAAATAACTTATTTCTAAAATGGAAATGTCATATTATAATATAATGATTCTTTTATAATAAATAACAAAATATAATTATATAATATGATTTATCTATGATTTTTTATATTTTAAACTTTGATAGATATTAATATAAATTTTTGTTGAATGGACAAAGTAACCATATGGTTAGTAAGGGTTTACGTAATATCGTAAGGTAAAATGTATGTGGTATATTAAATGTGTATTAATCTATAAAAAAAAGAAAAATCTAGAATCTAAGTGAGCCGTTTTATGGCAAGGCTGGCCTGCGGCCTGGCCCTGCGCACGGGCCCCCACAGTGCCGCGCAGGGGCACGTGGCTAAGCGACACGTGACTACTATCCCGACAATTTTATTAATATAAATTTATAAAGTTTAATATAATAAAAGCGGAAAGTATATTTAAATAATAAGTAAAAGTTTTATATTTTTAACATTATCGATATTAATAAAGGCAGGTCCCTTTAATCTAATTAATATATCGAGATATTTAATTAAAAATTACTTAAGCCTTTGATTTAATTAGATTAACTAAGGTAATATATAACTTTTCTTTACTTATAAATTACTTATAATATTTATTAATAAAAAACCAACTTTAATCATAAGTTTAATGTTATATTAATGTATTTAAAGCGATATATTAGAAGTTATAATATTTTACAAAATAGTTATTTTCTTATTATATAACATGTTTAATATATTGTTAATAAATGATATAATATGAGTAAGTTTCCATAAAATTAACTACCTTTTTTAGATAAAAAGATAGATAAGTAAGTAAAAATAAAGCTTAAAACTTATTAAACTTATCTAAAGGAATATAATAAATTAAAAGCATATATAACTAATAGATATTTTTAAGATATTAAAAACAAAAAAATACCTGGTTATTGTAATTAATAGAAGGATTAACATGGTTTTATAGTTGTTATAATTCAGATTCTTAAATCAATATATTTAACATTATAACTTTATTAAAAATATTATTATTTTACCCTTTATCCTTAACGATCAGGTTAATATTAATAATAATATTATTTATATTATTTATTTCATAAATAAAAAGTTAATTTAAAATATTACTGTCTTTAAGAAAAATATTTAAATTTACCTAATTAAAGGTAAAATTACGATATTTAGGATAGTTATTAGAAAAGAATTGAAGCTATATTTCTATAATATGTTTATATATATAAAAGTAATTACAAAATTAATTAATTATTGCTAGAATTTCCTAACTTTTTACTAAACATATAATTATAATATTTAATTTCTAAGAGATTAGAAGAAGCTTATTATATATTTTATTTATATCACGTAAGAAATAAATGATATAATTATAATACTTATATTATTAGCTTTAAATTTATATATATTAAAAATGTTAATAATTACAAGATCTTTAAGTAAATGTGAAAAGTCTAAAATAAAAAGCCTTCTTTACGTCAAATTATTAAGTTACCGTTAATTCTTAAAATATATATAGCCATCTAATATAAAAAGTTATTTTAGGAATTACTTGAATTTAATGACGTAACTTTTTTGCTAAGAGAACATTGCATATTTTAAAAAAAATAAATCGTAAAGATATTAATATTAACGTATACTTAAGTAATAAATAATTCTTTAAGAAGAAGTAAAGTAGGGAGATAATTAAGAATAAAGCTAAAATTTATATAATTATTTATAAAATAGAAAAATGGTTTATATTTATTATTATTGTTTTTTTATAGCATTTTTTATATATATCATCATATTTTAACATAACATTAAACCATTTTTCTTTATATCGATTATATTAATATATTTGTTCTACAGTAAGAATTTTATTAAATATTCTTTTAATAGTTATATTTTTTTTATTTAAAAGAAACTTTTAATCATTATTATTATAAGCTAAGGGTCTCTTATCAAAATTACAAAGTAATTCATTAAGCTAAAGATATAAATAAAGGCGGCTGACAAGGTTTCAAAGATGACAAGGCCACTTAATAGGATTATAGGGTAGATAAGGGCAGTTGTGCGGGCGAGGGGGTTTAAATAAATCACAAAAAAGAAACGGTTAAATTTATAATTATCCTTTTAATCTTTGTTTTTAAATAAACCGCTAGCTTTTAAGTAATATAAAAAAAAAGGCTATTCTAAGCCTGCTGTATTAATTAGCTGGGGTTATTAATTTATTTCTATAATAGATTTATTAATAAAAGATTTCGTTAAAGACTTTTAGGTTTATTAATGTAATAATAATTCTTATAAATTTAACGTTTAGGAAGGAATTTTATTATAACATTATATAAGATAGTAGCTTTGTTAAATGGTAGTTTATAGCTTACAGGCTTATGTAAAAGCTAGTATATCTAAATTTATACGCTTATTAAATCGATATATCTTGTTAAAGATATGATATATAAGGTTTGGGCGTTAGGTTAAGGGAGAAATAGGAAGAGTAAGGTTAATTTATTTAACTATATATTTATTATTAGTAATAATAATATAAAAAATATATATATTAGCCCTAAAAGCTTTGTTCTTTATAAGATCAATGATATATATTTTAAATAATATATAAATTATATTTTTATAAAATATAAAAATGATATCTTAAGGGAATTTTTAAAACATATTTGTAATTAATAATTTACCTGGTATGTTGCGTAATCTTAAACGAATCGATTAACGTTATTTACATTTTAAAATTTATTTATATTTTTTGTTACTTATAGCTATGGCATATTCTTTATTTAATAAAATCCATTATATAGATTTAAACGAAGAAGTTAACCTAAAAAGAAATAGAAAAAAAAGGAATTAACTTAAAAATAAAAGTATTTATTAAAAAATAAAAAAATAAAAATAAAGAAAACATATTTAAACAAATACCATAAAATAAATAATTTCAATCTAACAATAAACGGATATAATAGGTATATTAAATAATTATTAAAGTTATTTTAAATAAAGAAAATATTATTAGGTTTAAAAGAAAAAAAGCGTGTCTTAATATCGCAACTTAAAGCATCACGTGGCTGCCGGAACTTAAGGTACACTTAATTAAAAGCTTAAATAAATTTAACCAATCACATAAATAGTAATAAAACCTTAATTCCTTATTGTTCAATCTGGATATAATATTGGGTTAACATGATACAAGGGTATATGATAAGAATTTCGCTAGTAATTTCTCATAATAATTTTCTCCAACCTTAATATAATAATGTCCTCCGGACAAATAAATTTAATAAGAAGATTATATTAATATTTAGGAATATTAAATATAAAGCTTATTATTAAGTTAAATTAGCTTTAAGAACTTTTTTATTATATAATTAAAAGATATTAACAAAGGTGATCTTAAATTATGATCCTAAATTTGTATTTAAAATGTGCTAAATAATTTTTGCTTAAATATAAATTAAATTAATTAAATTAATTAGTTATTATTTATAAATAAATAGTTAAATAGAATAAAGGAATTAAAAAGTTAAATTAATGATTTGTTTTTATTATTTAACTTTTTTAAAATTATGAAACATTATTATACTAATATTATAATATAATTTTAATAATTTAAAATTTACGCCATTAAGTAAATTTTCAAATAAAGCTATTTATAGATTTAAATTAAAGATGATTATTTTGTTAATGGAAATATTATGTAATATTATTAATTATGATATTATAAGGAAATTATATTAAAAAAAAAGCTAAAATAATAATGAATTTCATAATAATAAATTTAAAAATATGTTATAATATTAAATATAAATTAATTTATTTTTATATTAATAATATAATTTATTTATAATTATATAAAGGTTATAATTTATTTTGTAAGTTATTTTGTAAATGGTTAATTCAAAAAGCTAAATTATTAATAATTAAAAAATGTGTTAATAATTTAGTTTATAAGTTGGATATTCCTTTTTTATAATAAATTTATAAAGTTATTTTTATAGTATATTTATGTTAAGTGTTATAAAGGAAAGATTTTTATAACTAACATTTATTATAAATAAAATAAGTTGTTAAAATAACATTAACCACTTTACGCGCACCTCATGCGCACTTAATATCTCTTTATGTAATTTTTTTATGTAATCACCTCTTATATTTAAGGAGAGTCTTTTATGTAATTCATAGTTTAAATAGATTATATATATTTATATTTTTACTTACCACTTGCTTATTAGCGTACCACTTAAGTGTTTTTACTTAATACTTTTAATTTATATAATATTACATAATATAACGTGATTAAACTTTGTTTACCGACATAAGTTATTATTAAAAGCAATAATAATAAACAAGGTTTATATAAAATTAAGAAATTAATTAATAAGAAAATTAATTGTTAAGGATTATTAATATTAAAGTATTTAATTAAATGAAAAATTATATAACCTTATATATAATCAATGATATATTAAAGAATTTTTAATATAAAATGTTATATAATTAGTTGATAAATATAATAAAATTAAAGTTTGCTATTTATACCTCATGTTTTTACTATTAAAAGCTTATTTGCACTTTAATACATATAGCAAGCTTCACGCTTAAGGCTGTTAAGCTCTACCCTTAAATATAGCTTAAATATCTTATCTTTTCACATAACTTCTTTTATAATACGATTTAAATAATATAACCTAGTTTATTTAATTTATCTAATTAAGCGCTTTTGATTAATGCTAATCTTAAATGATTATAACATTTAATTATAAAGTTATTTATAGCTTTTTTTAAAATGATATTAGCTTGGAAATAAAATGTAACCGCTAAGAGGTATTACGTAATATGGCTTAAACATCTTATCTGCTTACGCATATAACTTTACAACCAGATATTATAAAAAAATATAACCGATATCAATCAATTTACAATTAAGTAAAGAATCGATTAATATAAATTATAAAACCATATAAGCTATTTTCGTGAAATTATTCAAATAAATTTCGGCTATTACGGCCAGGCTTTAATGGCCTCGAACGTTAGGCCTTACTACATATATTAGGGTACAAATAAGCCCCCGATAGCAAAAACATAAGGTGCAAATAATAAACCTCATAAAATTTATCTTTTAATATTAATGAAATTAAAGTTTAAAAATAATAAAGTTAATATTTAATAATCATTTAATTTAATTAATAAAAGAAATAATGTTAATAGGAATAATTAAAAAAAGGTTATTATTTTATATTTATTTAATAAGAAACAATTTAATTTATTTAAAGGACATTATTATACTAAAGTCTAAAAAAAGTATTATATAAAATTACTAGTAAAATTTTTATTATATACTCTTATATTATGTTAACTTTATATTATATTCGAAGTAAGCGATAAGAAATTAAGGTTTTACTGTTATTTATATAATTAGTTAAATTTATTTAAACTTTTAATTAAATATACCACTTTATGTTCTTGCTGCCACGTGATATAATTAGTAGTTTAAAAAGCTTTCTATTAAAAATCTAAATCTAAGATATTTAAAATTTTTAATCTTTTTATGTAAATTACTTAAAAACGCTTTTACGTATTATTTTTATTTCTTTAATCTCTTAGATTTTTTTAATCTTTTTAATCTAACTAAAATAACTTTAAAGCATAAATTATCGTTAAATAGCTTCACTATTTTTCCTGTCGTTAATAACGTATAACTTTCTTTTACTTTATTTTTATTTTTAAAAACATCGTCATTTTTTAACCTTTATTAATTAACATAAATACCTCATCACATCATCGTACAAATCGTCGAAAATTCACCACATACTTCGTTGCCAACTACTTCGTTTTCGCACTCGTAGTTAATTTTTAACTACTTTCTTTAATTACGCATTTTATCGTAACGATTTTTATTTATTTAATTACGGCTTATTTAAGATTTATATTAATTAACCATTATTTTAAGCCGATAAACTTTCGAAGATTTTCATAACGTAACATTAAAAAAATAACGATAATTTATATGTTAATTTTAATAAAAAAACTAATTACTTTAACTTAATGATAAATAAATATAACATCATCATACTATTTAATTAAAACGGAAAGGAGCTATTATAATAACAAATAAGAATTAATAATTTAAGTAATTTAAAATATTTAAAATCTCTTAAACTGCTTAAATATTTTTAATTTTTTTATGCAAATTACCTCAAAACGCTTTAAAGCGTTTTTATTATTTTAATTTCTTTAATCTTCCTGATCTTCTTAATCTCTTTGATCTCTAATCTCTCTAATTTTCTTGACCTGATTTCTTTAATCTTTAATCTCTTTAATCTTCTTAACTTAATCTCTTTGATTTTTAATCTTTTTAATCTTTTTGACTTAATCTGTTTGATTTCTCTAATTTCTCTAATCTTTTTAATCTCTTTAATCTCTCTAATCTCTCTGATCTCTCTAATCTCTCTGATCTCTGTAATTTTTTTAATCTCCTTAATTTTTTTAATCTTTTTGATCTTTTTTATTTTACATCCTATTATATTGCCAGCTTACATTGTTAATCTCGTTATTACTTATATTTCACGAATATTTATGGCTTTCAAATAAATATTAACGCTTTAAACTTACCTTAATTCTTTATTTTAAATTATTATATATGTCCTATATATTTTATATACCGTTATACTTTTTTTAAAAAATTCTACGGCCGGTGTAGCAAGCTTCGGGAAAAAAAAGCCACACGTTTTTAAGCTTTCCAAAGTTTACGAAAAGCCATAACTCAAAAACGTGGCTTTTTTTTAGGGGCGGCCGTGGAATTTTAATAAAATTATTACCCTATCTAAATAATTAATTATTTTAAAAACTAATATTAGGATAAAAATATTAAAAAAAGTAATTACTTTATTTAAAATATCTTAAATGGTAAAAACCTTACCTTTTAAATTATCCCTACCTTATAAAATTAAGCTTTTTCCCCTTATTTTTTTAAACCTTAATTATCTCATTATAAACAGTATAAACATATATATAATTTATTTATAACCTTATTTATAATCTTATTATAATTTAATTTTTACTAAAAATAACTTTATTATTAACTTTAAATTTTTAACTTATAATATTTCTAATATAATAAGATCTTTTATATAAATTAAAGATTAGATTTATAATTAAGATAAATTAAAAAATAATATAGCTAATAATTATTAATACTTTAATCCATTTAAAAAATTTAATTAAAAATCATATAACATTAACATAATATTTAAATAATATATAAAATTTAAAGAATTTCCGATTTATTAAAAGGTTATTATTAAAAATCTAAAAAAAGTGGTTTAAAAGAATTTTAATTATCAACAAATATAATTAGATATTAATAATAATTACCTTAGTTATAATAATATATTATTTATAAAAAATATGATAATAATTGAAGAATATTATATTATAATAATTAAAATAACTTTTATTTAATATCAATTTAATATTATTAAAGTTCTTAGAATAATATAATCATTTTTTATTTAAACCCAGCTTAATTTAGTTTATAAATATAAATTTATTAATAAATCATTTAAAGTTTTTTAAATAGAAAGTAATTAAAAAAATGGGATTTAATAAGAATTAATAAGGTTTTAATTAATAAATGTTTACTAAAACTTAATCATTTAAAAGCCTTATATATAATGAAAAATATAATTAATAGTTTTAAATTTATACCAATTATTATTAAAAGATTATTAAAAGTTACTGGCTTAATTTAACTTATATAACCGAAAAAATAGCAAACGATTCCTTTATTTTAAGTTAAATTTAACAAAACTTTAACCAAGAAGTCGACAATTAAAGTGGTTACTAAAAAGGATAATACTAATGTTAACCCTCATTTTAACACTTATCTTAATGTCGATGCTTATTTTAACGTTAATACTTATTTTATTACCAACATTTAACTTAAAACTAACATCAACTTTCTTATTAATATTAATAATAATAATGATATTATTATCATAAAAATCCATAAGTTAATGATAAAAATTAAAATTATCATATAAAAAGTTATTAAAAAGATTTAATCATCTCTTATCATAAGCGATTTAAATATTTTAATTAAGATAAATAATATAAGCAAAAATGTTAATAAGGTCTTATAATAAATGATTAAATTTAAAAATAAATTAAATATTATAATATAAATGTTGATAAATTAAAAAGAAATCACTAATGATTTAAACAAATAACTTAATATGATATTTATAATGGTTAACTTTCCTTTAAATAACAAAATAATACCAATTTTTTTTTAAATAAAATAAAATATTAACATAAACCTTAACTAAAAATAAAAATAACAGTAATAATTTTAAAGATGATAATGATAATCTAGGAAGTAATATTTAAGAAATGTTTAAAGTTGTAAATAAAATAAAGTTAAATAAAAATAGCAACTTTATTATTAAAGTAATGTTAAAAATAAAATAAGATAATTTAAAATTAAGAAAATGTAAACAAAGAATAAGAAAATTCATTTTAGATAAAACAGAAAAAAGATTTAAATAAAGTATAGGAAAAAGATAAAAAGGATTATTTATTAATTTTTAATAATTAAAAAATAAACTTAATAAAGTTGTTAAAACCTTTTTTATTAAAAGGGAAATATAAAGCTTTATAATAATTAAATACTTATGTATTAACACATAACGCACGTTGTCACGTGATTAGCTCACATGACTAGCTTACGTGATTAGCTTGATTAATTTAATTATTTTAGCTAGCTTTTTTCTCGTAATAATTTTCTCTTTATAATACAACATTATAAACATTAAAATCGAGACATTTTACATTAACATATTTTAATTTAAGCCTTATTAAAAAACCAATTTATATTAAGGGTTTAATTTAGTATATCCATAATTTATTTTAGATGGTATATAATTTAGTAAATATGTTAATTTAAGCTTTTATATCGACGATTTTTATAATTAAGCTTTCGGCATTTATTTCGCTTATTTAAACAATAAATTATAATAATAAATGTAGATATTATTTCGTTAAAAAAGATTACAAAATAATCCTTAACGTAGCGTTATTAATTTTAATTAAAAGGTTAGTTTTTAAAATTTTAGTTATTTTTATTATTTATTTTATCTTTTCTTTAACTTAACTCGTTAAGATTTAAATAAGTTTATTAAGCGTAAGATCTTTTATAATTATTTTTATAATAATCTTAACATACATATTTTAAAAACTTAGGATATTTTAAATTAACTTTTTTTATTTGTTTAGAGGACATTATTGTGTTAAGTTTTAAGAAAATTATTATATAAAATTATTAGCGAAAGTCTTATTATATATCCCTGCATTGTGTTAACCTTACATTGTATTTAAATTAAACGATAAAGAATTAAAGTTTTATTACTATTTATATGATTAGTTAAATTTATCTAAACTTTAATTAAATGTATTTTAAGTCTTAGCCATGTGATGTGGTTGGTAATCTAAAAAGCTTTTTATTAATTTAAATTTAGGATATTTAAGATTTTTAATCTCTTTATGTGAATTGCCTTAAAGCGTTTTTACCATCTTTATTTTCTTAATTTTCTAGATCTTTTAGATTTTTTGGGATTTTTTTAATCTCCTAAATCTTTTTAATTTTTTTTGATATTTTTTATCTTATATATTAATACGTTTTTTTAATTAAAATAGTTTTACTATTTTTCCTATTATTAGTAACGTATAACTTTTTTTTCTTACCTTATTTTTATAAAAATATTGTTATCTTTTAGGCCTTATTAATTAATATAAATATTTTATTGTATCGTTGTATAAATTGTTGTATAAATTGTTATATAAATTGTTGAAAATTTATTACGTACTTTATTACCGACTGTTTCGTTTTTGTATTTACAATCAATCTTTAATTGCTTTTTTTGATTACACGCTTTATCGTAACGATCTTTATTTACTTGATCATGGTTTATTTAGGATTTATACCGATTAACTATTATTCTAAGCCGATAAATTTTTTTAAAGATTTTTATAACGTGACATGAAAAGAGTAACAATAATTTATATGTTAATTTTAATAAAAGGATCGATTGTTTTAGTTTAATGATAAATAAATATAATGTTATCGTGTTGTTTAATTAAAATAAAGAAAAGTTATTATGATGGTAAATAAAAGTTGGTAATTTAAGAAATTTTGTTAAATAATCTAAGTAATTCAAAATATCTAAGATTTTTTAAGTTATTTAAATATCTTTAGTTTTTTTATGTAAATTGCCTTAACGCACTTTTATTATCTTAATTTCCTTGATTTTTTTAATCTTTCTAATCTCCTTTATTTTACATACTAACACGCTTCCTTAATTAAAATAACTTTAAAACATAAACCATCATTAAATAACTTTATTATCTTTCCTATCATTAATAACGTATAACCTTTTTTAATTTTAACATTATTTAAAAACATTATTACCTTTTAACTTTTATTAACTAACATAAATACCTCATCATATCATCATACAAATAATCAAAAATCCATTACATACTTTATTACCAACTATTTTTCATTTTATAATTCTTTAATTACAAGCTTTATCATAACAATCCTTATTTAACCTCATACGTTTAATTACTTAATCACGGTTTATTTAAAATTTACACTAATTAACCATTATTTTAAACCGATAAACTTTTTTATACAATAATCGCTTTTACTTTTTAATTTAAAAATCTTCATAACATAACATCAAAAAAATAACGATAATTTGTACGTTAATTTTAATAAAAAGACTGCCTTAACCTAAGAATAAATAAATATAACACCACCATATTATCTAATTAAAACAAAGAAAAACTATTATAATAACAAATAAAAATTAATAATTTAGGTAATTTAAGATATTTAAGATCTCTCAAACTACTTAAATATTCTTAATCTTTTTATACGAATTACTTTAAAACGTTTTAAAACATTTTTACTATTTTAATCTTTCTAATCTTTTTAATTTTTTTAATTTTTTTAATCTTTTTAACCTAATCTTCCTAATCTTTCTAATCTTTTTAATCTCTCTAATCTTTTTAATCTCTCTAATTTCCTTAATTTCTTTAATCTCCTTAATCTCTTTAATCTTTTAAATTTTACATCTTATTACTAACTTACATTTTAATACATATTAAATTAAGAATATCGCCAATCTTGCTATTACTTATACTTTATGAATTTATAACTTCTAGACAAATATTAACGCCCCAAACTTACCCTAATTCTTTATTTTATATACCGTTATACCCTTTTTAAAAAATTCTACGGCCAGCGCAACAAACCGTAAGAAAAAAAAGCCACACATTTTTAAGCTCCCCGAAGTTTACAGAAAGCCATAACTCGAAAACGTGGCTTTTTTTTTCGGGGCGGCCATGGAATTTTATAATATTAAACTTCTTTTTATTATTATTTCTAATCTGCTCGTATTAAAATTGTCTCGTTATTTTATTGTAAAATTTCTTTACGATAAATTCTTACGTTTCGGTTTTTTTTTAATAAAATTAATAGTAAAATTTTTATCTAATAATAAGAAATTAAGCTTATAAATCTCAATCATATTATCATTTTTAACTATGAATTTAAAGATTTAAATAATTAAGATAAATTTACCATTTAAACCTATCTTTCATTTAATAATGTTAAAGATTATAACTTACGTTTAATCGAAATCTCCCGGTTAAAACGTCATTAATTAATAATTATTTAAAGATATTATTGTTAGTAATACGTAATTAGTTAATGGGTTTATATTTTTATTATAATTATTCATTTTTTAAAATAAAATAAAATAACTTAAATAAATAAAAGTTAAAACTAAAGTTATTATTATAATCAAGTTATAAATATTATAAATTCTGGATTTATAAGTATCATTCCTACTTTAATTAAATAATAATAAACATATTTTAATATATTTCGGTCTTTTTTTTAATCATTATAAATATTTAATAATAAGCTATAACCTTCTTTTATTCCTTAACTTTTACCTTTAAAAATTACGCTTCGTTTAAATTTAAGATCTTACATCTTAAATAAATTATTTTTAAATCTAATATAATACTTTATAAATTAATAATCGAGATATAAAATAATTTTTTTTTTAAATTTAAATAATAACGGATACTTATTTTTATAATAAAGATTCGTTTAATCATTATAAAAATAATAGGCGTTTATATAAAATTAAAGTTTTTAATTTAATTAGGTAAAACATTATTTACTTTTTATGCTTTAATAATTACCTTTATTAAATATTTATAGTTATTTATAACCACTTATATTTAAGTTATAAAACTTAAGATTAAATACTTTTATATTTATTATATTAATTTATAAAAACATATTTTAACCTTAACTATAAATATTTTAGGTAAATTATTAATTTATGGTTTTGTTTAAGTATTAATGCTTTTAAAATTTATATAAATATCGATTTTTTAAAGCATTAAATTTATTTAATATCCGGTTAATATTTAAGCTTATCGTTTTGATTATATTTAAAATTCCATGGCCGCCCCCCTAAAAAAAAGCCATGTTTTTAAGTTATAGCCCTTTGTAAACTCTGAGGAGCTTAAAAATATGTAGCTTTTTTTTTCTGGGGTTTGTTATATTAGTTATAAAATTTTTTAAAAGGGGTATAATGGTATATAAGATATATAAAGTATATATAATAATCTAAAAATATAGGGTATATATAATAATTTAAAAATATAGGATATATATAATAATTTAGAATAAAGAATTAAGGTAAGTTTAAGGCGTTAATATCTATTTAGAGGTTATAGATATTTGTGGAGTATAGGTAATAATAAAATTAACAATGTAAACTGGTAATATAATAAGATATAAAATAAAAGAGATTAAAGAGATTAAGGAGATTAAAGAAATTAAAAAGATTAGAAAGATTAGAAAAATCAGAAACATTAAAGAAATTAAAGAGATTAAAAAAATTAAAAAGATTAAATTAAAAAGATTAAAAAGATTAAAAATTAGAGATTAAAGAGATTAAAAAGATTAGGAAGATTAAGGAAATTAAGGAGATTAAAATAGTAAAAGTATTTTAAGATATTTTAAGGTAATTTATATAAAGAGATTAAGGATATTTAAGTAATTTAAAAAATCTTAAATATTTTAGATTATTTAAATTATTAACTCTTATTTATTATTATAATAATTCTTTTTTATTTTGATTAAATAATATAATAATATTATATTTATTTATCGTTGAGTTAGGGTAATTAATCTCTTTATTAAAATTAATATATAAATTATTATTACTTTTTTCATATCATATTATAAAGATTTTTAAACAAGTTTATTAATTTAGAATAATAATTAATTAATGTAGATCTTAAATAAGTTATAATCAAATAAATAAACATATAAAATTAAATAAAGATTGTTATAATAAAGCTTATAATTAAAAAATTATAGGATAGAAAGTAATTAATAATAAAATATATAATAGATTTTTAATAATTTATATAATAATATAATGAGGTATCTATGTTAGTTAATAAAGGTTAAAAAGTAATAATATTTTTAAATAATATTAAGGTTAAAAAGGGTAAAGATTAAGTAATTAAAATTAAGATTATATTATACTAAATTGTTAGTTTTAATATTTAATAGTTATATAATAATTTTATATCTAAATTTAAAGATGAGGATAAGGTAAGAAAAAAGGATTATATATTATTGATAATAGGAGAGATAATAAGGCTATTTTAACGATAGTTTATATCTTAAAGTTATTTTAATTTGATTAAAGAGATTAAAGAGATTAAAGAGATTAAGAAAACTTAAGAAATTAAAGAAATCCAGGAGATTAAAGAGATAAAAATGGTAAAAACGTTTTAAGATAATTTATATAAAGAAATTAAAGATCTTAAATATCTTAAATTATTTAAATTATTTTATAAAAAGCTTTTTAGATTATTAATCATATCATATGACAGGCAGTTAAGATATAAAGTATACTTTAACTTAATATACTTAATTAAAAACTTAGATAAATTTAATTAATTATATAAATAATAATAAAACCTTAATTCCTTATCATCCATTCTAAATATAATGTAAGATTAACATAATATAAGGATATATGATAAAACTTCCGCTAATAATTTTATATAATAATTTTCTTAAACCTCAGCATAATAATGTCCTCCGAACAGATAAAAAATATTTAATATAACTTATTTATATGGAATATATTATATATTTTAATTTTTTATAAAATTAAAATTATAATATATATGATCCTAAAAAGTAAGCTTTATGGCATCATTTATTAAAGTTACATATCTTCTTATACTTTCTTTAATATCTCATATTATATATGGTTTAAAAGTTTATTAATTTTTGTTAGATAAAATTAATATTAAATTATTATCATTATAATTATAATAAACTATTGATTATTAATGATAAATGCTTTTTAAACTATAAAATAACTTTTTATTATTATTATCATCACTACAATCATCTAAATAATTATTATGATTAACCAGATGTTAAAATTCTTTAAATAGAATTAAATAAATATAAATGTGGGAATTTTAAAGATGATATTAATTTAAAAAAATTAATAAGAATTAACCTAATTTATATTAAAACTTTAATTAACATAAGAACTTACTAACTTTTTTAATTATTATGATATAAATATTAATCATAATTAAGTTATAAACATTTATTAATATAAGTATAAAACATTTACCATGCTTAATTATTAAAAATAGCTTTATAAATAACATCTTAATAATTTTAATATAAATTATATACCTTTTAAAGCAAAAGATATTTTAGTTAATAAGTAATAAATTATCTATAATATTATATTAGGATATTATGAGCAATATTATCACAACCAAGTCTTTTTATCTCCTTTTAAATTCTAAATAAATGGTGGCGGTAAAATCAGAAAATCATATTTAATATAAATTATATCTTCCTATCTTCAATCTACTATTTAATCCAGTAAGCTTGGTTAAAAAATCCTTTAAAAGTTTTTTATAATAAGGGTTATATTAATTAATATGATAAGTTTACAAATAGTAAAGAAAACCTTATATTCCTTTTTCTAACTTTCGATAAGTAAAAATGGTTATAAGCCTTTATCTAAAACTCCTAAGATTTTAGATATTTTTAACGATATTTTTACGATATATTTTACTTTATCCTAAATAAGAAAAATATAATTAATTTAAAGAAGTTTAATTAAGTTAACCGGCATTTTTATGAGATATTTCTTAATTATTCTAATAAATACTTTAAGCGGTTTAATATTTTATTAATTAAGGATTTCTTTTAATTTCTTCTTATTTTAAATAAACTTTTATATTTAATAAATATAAAATTAATTATAGATAAGATATATAATTATAATGTATATTAATTTTTTACTTATTTTATTTTCCTTAAAATCATTTATTGTTAAACTAAGGATAAATAAGCCACCTTTTAACAAGCTTTGTTAAAGTTATATTTAATAAAAATATTAGTAAGCTTTTAGCATTTTCTTATGTCACAATGTTTAGCTATACTTTTATAAAAAAAGGTGGTAAGTTTTTTAAATGTTATATATTTATATTCCATTAAAACTCATATTTAAGATTATAATCAAAAATATATGCTTAATTTATAAAATCTAATAATTAATATAAAAGTTATTTATATTAAGTTTAGCGTTAATAAAGCTAAGTTATATATTATCAATAATTTCTTAAGATTATTTCCTATTTATATTAATTATTAAGTCATGATAATTAAGAATGTTTAAGCTAGTATGACATTAATTAATAATGTTTAAGATATTATATATAATTTTTTATAAGTAAGTAAAATTAATGTCTTAAATAATCCCTCATAAATCATCATGATAATATTTAATTAATATAAAGATCCCTTATTTATATTACCTTTTAAAAAAATCTTAAAGAATGATAAAAAAAGGTTAGTGGTTTTGGTAAAATACAATCTTTAAGAATTTTTACATAACAATAAGGTTTATATTTATAAATAATTCTTGTTATAAATCTTATACATTATTATTATTTATAAATCTTAAGGTATAATTTTATTTAAGCTTATTTATGATTTTGTTAATTAGGAATTTATTATTAGCTTTATATATATAATTATTTCTAAGACATTAATTATTAAAAGGCTGATATTTATGTTACCATTTAATAAAAATAAGGTTTTCAAAGATAAACCTTTTATAATCATAAAGATGAAGATTGATAATAAAAATTATAAGAAGCAAAATATATTAATTAACTTATTATATATATTAAAGCTATAATAATATTTATCTTTAATAATAAATAAGGTTTAATAATCTAAAAAGTTTTATTAAATAATTTAAGTAATATAAGAGATTTAGTATCTCTTAAACTACTTAAATATCCCTAATCTCTTTATATAAATTATTTTAAAATATCTTTTATCATTTTTATCTCTTTTGCTAACTTTATTTACTTTATATATGTTAATAATCTTAATATAAATAATATAATATATGATTTATTATGATTTGATTAGTTAAAATATATAATTAATAAGTTTGTTTTTAATAAATACAAGGTTATTATAACTTAATACGTTTTAATAACCATTATTTTATTATTTTTTTAATAATATATATATATATTAAATATTAAATATGCTATTATATAATCCTTTATCTAAATTTTATATGCTTAAAGTAGTATTATTATTTAAGATACCAACAATATAAATAAATTATCTAGGATATAATAGAAAATCTTAGCCATTTTTATATTTTTATACCTTTGATTTTAATGATATTATTTTTGTTAAAGTTAATTTCAATATAATATATTATGATTATTATATAATAACTAATAATGCTTGGATAATAACTTAAAAAAATGCTTTATACTTTATTAATAAAAAAGAATTAATATTAATAAAAATTATTTTATTATTATTAAATAACATCTTATTAATAAGTTAATAACAGTTTTATATTCCACCTTTCATTAATGGTATATATATTTATAAATTTTCGTTAATAATTAATTACTTATATATATATTAACTTATGATTTTTAATATATCTTTATCTTATTCTTATTATTTTTATTAATTAAATATTTCCTTATAATTATTTACCTTTTTTTTAATATGATCTTTTAATTCTTTTAATACTTAATGACCTTATAATATAAGTATTAATGTATAATAATTCTTAAAATTATATTATTTTATGTGATATAAGTTATTGTTTTATTGATCAAGTTTATAATACCAAAAATTCATATCTTGTTTTAATAGCTGAAAATAACTATAATTAATTCATTATTAATAATATAAAAAAATATTACATCTTTATATATTTATTTATAATCTTTAATTTATTTAATATTATATTTCTTTATTTTAACGTTTATTACATTATAAATTAAAAGATAATGATAATAGTTTTTAAGAAAAAATAAGATAAATATATTTTAATTTTCCAAATTATTAACAAAGAATTTTATCTATTTTATAATTAAAAATTATACCCACTTATTAACATTTTCCTAACGTTATTATTTACTCATTTTATTTAGATTTTTTTCTACCCCAATATGATATATTTATTTAAAATAAAGAAAGTTTAAATATTAATTTTAATATAAGATACCTTTCTTAAAACTTAAATCCCAGAGTTTAAATAATAATATCAAACCATATTATTGCAATCACAATTTAAATCTAATAAATAATTTATCTCTAACGTTAATATTAATAGGGATAATGAAGAATATATTTAGTAAAAAATTAAATTCTAAAACCTTTTTTATAATTAATTTACTAATAGCTTAAATAAAGACTTAAAGTTAAATGATTTAAATTTATTTAAAGAGAAATTTTATTAGGGTTATAGCTTTCATTAACTAAATAATCTCTTCTTATCTACTTTAATTTTATTTATTATCAATTTAATTAATATTATAAATAATATTAATGATATATTTAGGGAGGATAAAAAAAAGGAAACTATTAATAAAATTAAAAGAAAAGTTATTAATAAGGTTATAATATTATTTATTATTATTATTAATGATAAGTTGAAATTATTAAAATAACTTTTAAAAGGTATAATTAAGTATTCTTTATAATATCTTTTATTAATTAAGTTTAAACATTTATCCTTTAAATAAAATTCTACCTTTTTTTTTTAATACCTTAACACTTTATACATTATCTTATAACTTAAGACTTTAAATATAATATATAATTATTAAATGAAGCTTTCCGTAAAGAAATTTTTTTTAACCTTTTTTTTTTTTCGAAATCCCGAAGATTTAAAAAGGCTACGTCCCGGAGCTTGTAAAAGACCACGTCCTAAACATTTCGAAAAGCCATTAAAGAAAAAAAAAAAAGGTCAAAAAAATTTTAATAATAAAACCCATTTTAATTTAAAAAAAATATAACATGATTTAAATGGTTTTAACATTTAAAATCTAACCATTTAATTAATAAATTACATTAATAATTATCTTAAATACTTCGTTAGTTAAATTAATAAATATAAACTTTTTAACAAGTTAAAATTAATTAATAAATTATTAATTTCCTTTAATATTATTACAATAAACTTTATAATTAGTTTATTAAAAAAATCATTAATAAAAACCATATAATATATTTTAAAATATAATAAGTTTAATGTTATAATAATAATAACTTATAAAAATAATAAAAAATCTTTACTTATATTTAATCATATAATATATATAATAAAAAACCAAGTTATAACATTATATTAACTACTTTTTATTATAAATTAAAGATTTTTAATAAAAATAAAAAAATTATATTAAAATTTTGATGAAATTTTTTTAATAAATTTTATAATAACATTAAAAAATAAATTATATAATATTTATTAATTATCATTTACGGAGGACGTTTGTAAAAGTTTTTTTTATAAGTAAAGTAAACTAACAGGTGTAAAAGCTGTAAACAGCCGGTAGCAGCTTTCTTACAGCTGCGTGTTTTTTAGCAACACGGTTTAACTGCTGGCCGGCAGCTAAATATGTAATACCCCAGTCATATTAGCTAGGTTTGTTAAAGCCGTACCAGTTAAACTCACTTAAAATGAAAGTATGTTACAGCTGGTAAGCAGTTACGAATGACTGTAATAAAGCTTGGCAGCTGTTGGTTTACTTTACTTATAAAAAGAACTTTTACAAGCGTCCTTCGTATAAATAAATAACTAAAATAAAAAACATGATTAAAATATAAAAATAATAATATAATATTATATTATCGTTTTACTTAATATATTTTAGTCATAAATAATACCAGCTTTATAATATAATTTTAATAATTTAAAATTATTAGTATTAAGTAAATTGTTTAATAAAATTGTTTATAAATTTAAGCTTAAGTTATTTTCATTAATTTTAAAGGTATTTTAAAAATTAATCGATTATAAAGCTTAAAAAAATCTTTATTAACAAAAAGCTTAAATTATAATTAATTATGTTATAATAAATATAAAAATTTAATATAATAAAAAACATTTAATATAATTTAATATTAATTAAAAAGTTTATTTACATTTATATAAATGATAAAATTTATTAAATAAATCGCTTTAAAAATAATTTTAATAAAAAGTAAAATCTTTTATAATTATTAAAAAAGTTAATGATTTAATATATAAGTTAAATTTTTTAAAAATATAAAAAGTATATAAAATGGCTTTTATTGTATAACTTAACTTTATACTTTATTATATAAATATTTTTAATAAAAAAAAGCTTAAATTAAATTAAACTTTTATTAAAAATAATAATAAAAAATATATTTCTTTTAAAATAAAAACATTTATATAAAAATATATTAATAAAATAAGTAAAAAATTAATATTTAAATATTATATTAAATAAAAAAATTAATTTAAAAATTATATTAAATAAAAAAATTAATTTAAAAATTAACAAATAATACTTAAAATTATTGCTTATAAAAAACGCCATTAAATTAAAGGCAACATTAAATTTACAGTATGTCGCAGTTAAATTTACAGTATAATTTAAATTTAAAAAGTAAAAAGCAGTTTTACCAGGCATTTTCCTTACTAAAATCACTAAAAACGCAAATATTAATAAAAAGCTAGATAACTTCGCATTTACAAGCTTTAAAATCATATAATTAATATAATTTTAATCATTTTAATTCAGCGATTTTAATAATATATGTTTTAAGTAATATATTTTTAATTTAACGTGGTTATATCGCAGAAAACCTGGCGGCTTAGCTTTTTCTCGCGGCTATTTTTCGGTTATATTTATATTTAATCGATTGTAAAATTGTTAAAATCTTTTATTATCTTATATAACCCAGTTAAATTTACGATACAACACATGAAATTTACATTATTAAAATCTTTAAATTAAACACTTTTAAATAATGTTAATTATTAATTAAATAAAAGCATACATGCGAAATTATTCGCGTTTTTAATGAAATTTACGTTTAATAAAATAAAGCCCTCGAATTTCCGCTTACCGTTTACCGTTTCGAAATATACTGTAAATTTAACCTTAACATATTATAAATTTAATGTTGCTTATAATAATTAATATAATTTTTTAAATAAATAACAACATTTAATTAATATATATTATAAATAAAAAACATTTTAATAAAATTACGTAATATTATTAAATATAAAATTATGTAAAAAAAATTTAAAATTTAAATAAATAGTTTTAAAATAAAGTAACATTAAATTTATAATATGTTGTAATTAAATTTATAATATGTTCGAAAAAAGTAAGCGGTAAGCAGAAATTCGGGGGCGTTACTTTATTAAACGGTTAAATACATAAATTTTAATAAATACGCGAATAATTTTATATTTACGATTTTATTTAATTAATAATTATTATAATTATAATTTTTTTAATTCGGTAATTTTAATTATATATTTTTCGATAAATGTATTTTAAGTTTAAATTAATTATATAAAATAATAAAATATTTTAACGATTTTTAAATCGATTAAATATAAATATAACCGGGAAATAGCCGCGAAGTAAAGCTAGCTGCAAATATTAACGCCGGTTTTATTTAAAAATAATTATATTAAATTAAAAATGTATTATTTAAAATTTACATCATTAAAATCGCTGAATTTAACGCTTTTAAATGATAATAATTATTAATTAAAAAAGCTTTTAATATAAAATTATTTAAATATTTGTTAAATTTTTATGTTATAACGTTTTTAATAAAAAAAATACTCGGTAAAAACTTTAACCGTTTTTTAAATTCGGCTTATACTGTAAATTTAACTTTAACATATTACAAATTTAATGTTACTTTTAAAATAAAATTAATTTACGGTTTAACTTTATGTATAAATTTTTATAATGTTTGTTAAATTAATAAAAGTTTAATAATATTAATAATAAAATAAATTTTTTTATATTTTATTATTAACCCGCATTTTAACACATTTTTTTAAGTTTTATAAAAAAAACTTAATTAAAAAACTTATAAATTAAAATTTATAATAACGTCGGTTAAAAGCATACACGATTCGACTTAAATTATATAAAATTATAAAAATTAACTTTTATTAAATAATAATATAACGAAACATTTTAATTACGTTAATCGAGCTTATAATTATTAAATTAATAAAAGTTCGATAATATTAATAATAAAATAAAATCCTTTATATTTTATTGCCAGCTCGCATTTTAACAATGCCCGCGTAATAACACGTGGTTAAACGATACGTGATTATTGTTCCGACAATTTACTTTTATGACTGCTCGTAGCTGTGGTGGCTTTACTTTCACGTGAGCTTTTTAAAAAGAAAACTCTCGGATTTTTAATCTGAGCTCGCTGAGATAATACCTCAGCAAGATAAGGTATGTTTTTAATCTCGGCTTTGTCATTGGGTCTACTTAAGGGAGCTGCATGCGACGTACCCCATTACATGAAGGTACAATATGCACTGAGCAGGGTTTAAGGTTGCAAGGCTAAGCTGGCTGGACTTGCCTGGGCACAGTGGGTAATAAATACCTCTAATTTCTGGGCTTAACTACAGCCCACAGGGTAGGGGTCTTGCCCCTCCTTAAAATCCACCCCGCGCAGCCGCAGGCGCAGCGACAGGCCAATTCGTTGCGTTGCCAGAGCTTGACTTGCTCGAAGTGTTGAGAGGTGGGGTTAATCCGTTCAACTCGTCCTAAACTTTTCTGAAAGTGTTCAGAGTTGAGAAATACCTCATCTCTCATCTTGCTTTTCTACCTTCTCATCTCCCTACTTGTGTCTGTTTCTTTCCTTCTGGTCCAACTTTTTCTCCTCTTCATCAATCATAGCTTGACCGCTGCATCAAGTCTCTCTCGTTGTCCCGACATCGCCCTCCTTAGTTAGCATATATTATGTCTGCGACACCTCTCGACCACCTCGCCTTGGGCGGTCGTGTTGAATGGCTCGCAAGCCTTAATACACACACGGCGCCTGGCACAAACGCCCATCGGCGGACCTCCATCATCTGTACCATTGGGCCCAAGACCAACTCGGTCGAGAAGATCAATGCCCTGTTAGTCTCGACCTTTCTGAGCATGTTTACTAGAAGCTAATCCCTGATTCAGGCGACAGTCGGGTCTCAATATCGTCCGCATGGTAAGGATCCCCTGTTACCGCGTGCGTCATCGAGGTACTAACTGTGTTATGCATAGAACTTTAGCCACGGGAGCTACGAGTATCATCAGTCTGTGATTGACCACACCCGCGCCGCTGAGAAGGCTCTCACCGGCCGGCAAGTCGCTATCGCTCTCGATACCAAAGGACCCGAGATCCGTACTGGTGATACCGAACGAGGCGAGGACATCCCCATTAAGTCCGGCCACGTCCTGAACATTACCACCGACGAAAAATACAAGACTTCCTGCAATGCGGAGAACATGTACGGAATAACTACCTCTAGGTCATGATATCGTGTTAAGTTAATAATGCCTACAGGTATGTCGACTACGCCAACATCACTAAGGTGATCGAAAAAGGCAAAGTTATCTACGTCGACGATGGTGTACTTGCCTTCGACGTCCTCAATATCAAGGATGACAAGACCGTCGAAGTTCGATGCCGTAACAATGGGTTCATCTCCTCCCGAAAAGGTGTTAACCTTCCCGACACCGATGTCGACCTCCCGGCATTGTCAGAGAAGGACAAGAACGATCTCCGATTTGGTGTTCGAAACAACGTTGACATGGTCTTCGCAAGCTTCATTCGCCGTGGCGACGACATTCGCGCCATCCGTGAGGTTTTGGGAGAGGATGGCAAGCATATCCAGATCATTGCCAAGGCTAGTACCCTATCATTATATATGCTATCCACGATGAGTCTGATCGCTGACAAACTGGCCTCTAGATCGAAAACCGACAAGGGTATGTCGTATTTTATCCCAAGTCCAGAACACTTCCCCCCCCCCCCCCCCCCCCCCCAAACACCTGAATGCTGACAGGAAATTTACTTAGGCTCAACAATTTCGACGAAATCCTTCAAGAGACAGACGGTGTCATGGTAGCCCGAGGAGACTTGGGAATCGAGATACCTGCATATGAGGTGTTCGCCGCCCAGAAGAAGTTGATTGCCAAATGTAACATCGCCGGCAAGCCCGTGATTTGCGCAACTCAAATGTTGGAAAGCATGATCACCAACCCCCGCCCAACTAGAGCCGAAATCAGCGATGTTGGAAATGCTGTCACTGATGGAGCTGACTGCGTCATGTTGAGCGGTGAGACTGCCAAGGGCGCCTACCCAGAGCTCGCAGTCCGTGAGATGAGCAACACTTGTCTCGCGGCGGAGAACTCTATCCCTTATATTAGCCATTACGAAGAGATCGTCTCCCTGACGAAGCGTCCCACGAGCGTCGTCGAGGCCTGTGCTATGGCCGCAGTACGAGCCTCGCTAGACTTGAACGCGGGTGGAATTATCGTTTTGTCGACGTCGGGTGACTCAGCACGACTGCTTTCGAAGTATCGACCTGTATGCCCCATCTTCATGGTCACGCGCAACTCTTCTGCCTCGCGTTACGCGCATCTGTACCGTGGCGTTTATCCTTTCCTATTTGATGAGGCGAAGCCGAACTATGACCAGGTCAACTGGCAGGAGGATGTAGACCGCCGCATCAAGTGGGCTGTTGAGAAGGCTTTGGGGCTGGGCCTGCTTAAGAAGAGCGATAATATTGTGGTTGTCCAGGGCTGGAGAGGCGGCATGGGCAATACTAACACACAACGAATCGTCAAGGCTGATCCAGAGCACCTGGGCATAGGGATGATGCATTAAGAAGAACTGAATACTCGGGCGGTAGTCCAGCGGTAGTTGAACCTCGCCTGCTGTCGCACGTCACATGGCAATGAATAGGAAATGGGTTTCGCCGGATCAGGTAGATTGCTAGGTAACCAATAGATTATGACTCGATTCCCCCAAATGCTCGATTTCCAATACGGGATTTGTATCTATTTTAATCATTCAACATTGAATGAGTTCCTGGTTGTTTCGTAGGAACAAATAAAATATTGATTGGTAAGAGGGATACATAGTACTATGTATGTATTTATTAGTGTACAACAGGTACATAGTACTATAATTGAGTTCAATCGATTGACTGATCTCAACATATTGATTGCCGTGCAGGTGATGTCAACTGGTAGGAGGTACCTAGATAATGCATGTACTTCGGAGCGGGCCCCACTTATTAGGGCGGCAAGTGCCCCGCGTTCGCAAGGGTCCCTTTCAATGTTCGATACCGTAATGTTCAACTTTGACTCATGCCAAATTTTGGCGGGGTACTTATTCCGGGTTTTTACACGCATTAGAAATTTGATTGACTCTGCAAACCCTTCGTAGCTTGATAAACACCCCTTCCTGGAAGGCTGCCACGGTTCGTCAAGATGAGCATCAACTTCCCACAGACAGAGGAAGAGACCGTGCGCTTCTGGAGAGAGGTAGATGCATTTCAAACCCAATTGAAGCTCACCGAGGCCTGCCCACGCTTCACTTTCTACGATGGCCCTCCCTTCGCAACCGGCATGCCTCACTATGGCCATCTCTTGACTTCTACCATTAAGGACATTATACCGCGGTATTGGTCCATGAAGGGATACCATGTCGTCCGTCGCTTCGGCTGGGATACGCACGGTCTTCCTATCGAATACGAGATCGACAAGACCTTGGGTGTATCCGGCCGAGATGCGGTCCTACAAATGGGTATCGAGAAGTATAACGCCGAATGCAGAGCGATTGTTATGAGATTCGCGGCGGAGTGGAGGCAGACCATCGAGCGTCTAGGGCGCTGGATAGATTTTGACAACGGTGAGTTTGGTCGCCGTCGCTATTGCTGTATCGCCTATAGTGATAGAACGTGACTGATGGTCTGCGTTAAGATTACAAGTCCATGGATGTCAGTTTCATGGAGTCTTGCTGGTGGGTTTTCAAGCAACTCTTCGACAAGGACCAGGTCTATCGCGCCTACCAGATCATGCCCTTCTCGACCGCCCTCTGCACCCCGCTGAGCCACATGGAATCTAAGCAAAACGAGAAGACGACCCAAGATCCGGCCGTTTTAGTCGCCTTCCCCGTACAAGGCAAGGATAGCTCCCTGATCATATATACAACAACACCATGGACTCTGCCGTCCAATCTCTTTATCGCTGTCCACCCCGATTTCGAGTACCTTGAGATCCTCGATGAAGCTTCGGGAAAGCAGTATATCCTCCTCGAAAGCGGACTTTCCATGCTCTACAAGGACAAGAAGAAGGCGAAGTACAAGGTAGTTGGTAAGCTCAAGGGTAAGGATATGATTGGTTGGAAGTATGAGCCTTTGTTTCGCTATTTTATCGACCAATTTTCGGACTGCTTCCAGGTCATAGGCGCCGACTATGTCGAGGCGGATGAAGGTACCGGTCTCGTGCACCAAGCTCCTGCTTTTGGTCAAGAAGATTACGATGCTGCAGTAGCTGCCGGCTTCATACATCCTGGGCGTCTGCCGCCGTGCCCTGTGGACGATAAGGGTCTCTTCACGGCCGAGGTGGCCGACTATGTCGGCCAACATGTTAAATCTGCTGACAAGGCCATCATCAAGGATCTCAGAGAGACCGGCCGACTGTTAGTTGCAACGCAAGTCGCTCACGTGGACAAGTTCTGCTGGCGATCCGATACGCAGCTCATCAGGAAAGCCGTCTCTTCTTGGTTCATTAAGGTTACGAACTCCATACCTGATATGCTCGCTAACCTTGAGTCGACTACCTGGGTGCCTTCGTTCGTCAAAGAGAAGCGATTCGCAAACTGGATTGCCAACGCCCACGACTGGAATATTGCTCGAAATCGATATTGGGGTACACCGCTCCCGTTGTGGGTTAGCGAGGACTATGAGGAGGTAGTCTGCGTTGGGAGCATTGCTGAGCTTAAAGAACTAAGTGGCTTTACTGGTACCCTAGATGACATCCACCGAGACAAGATTGATGGGATAACAATTCCCTCCAAGAAGGGAAAGGGTCAACTTCGCCGTGTTGACGAGGTCTTTGACTGCTGGTTCGAGTCAGGTAGCATGCCTTATGCGTCCAACCATTTCCCATTTGAAAACTCGGACAATTTCCACGACGGAAACTTCCCAGCGGATTTCATTGCCGAGGGACTTGACCAAACTCGTAAGCGTCGCCCCGTAAACCTCACGACTATTGATCACCCATCGCTAACCACGACCACTAGGCGGGTGGTTTTACACACTGACCGTCCTAGGGAACAAGCTTTTTGGTGTCTCACCCTTCCGGGCTGTTATCGTCAATGGCCTGGTCTTAGCGGAGGACGGCAAGAAAATGTCCAAGAGCCTGAAGAATTACCCGGATCCTAAAAAGGTTATAGACCAGTTTGGTTCTGACGCTTTACGGCTGTACCTCATCAATTCCCCTGTTGTCCGTGGCGAGCCTCTACGCTTCAAGGAATCAGGAGTTAAGGAGGTGGTGGCAAAAGTGCTCTTGCCTCTATGGAATAGTTATCGCTTCTTCTATGAGCAGGCAGTTTTATTCAAAAAGACGACGGGCAATGATTTCGTTTTGCAGTTCCCAGAAACGACCAACGTCATGGATCGATGGATTCTTGCGGACTGCCAGAGCATGTTGCAGTTTATCGATCAAGAGATGGCCGGTGAGTCTACATCATGTCCTAACCAGACACTCAGCTAACCGTCCAGGTTATCGTCTGTACACCGTTGTGCCGCGTCTGCTCCAAGTTATTGACAACCTGACGAATTGGTATATTCGATTCAATCGCAAAAGACTAAAAGGCGCCGCTGGTCTCGACGTCAATGATACTAAAGCAGCGCTAGACACGCTATGTCAAGTGCTCTTCACCCTCGTTCGAGCTCTCGCACCTTTCACGCCCTTCTTGACAGAGCACATCTATCGTCTCCTACAACCCTACCTCGGCGACGCACTCTCAGAATACCCCAATTCGAAGAGCGTGCACTTTCTTGCGTTCCCGACCGTGCAGGAGTCGCTCTTCGACGAGGTGATCCAGAGGAAAGTGTCAGCCATGCAGAAGGTGATCCAGCTCGCTAGGACAGCCAGGGAGCGCAAGACTATTCCGCTCAAGACGCCTCTGCTTACCCTAGTGGTCATCGCAGACGCGCAGCAGCTGAGTGATATCGAAGAGCTGCAGACCTACGTCAAAGAAGAACTGAACATTCGGGACGTCATCCTGACGAACGACGAGGAACGATACGGTATCCATCTAGAGGCCAAGGTCGACTGGCCAACCCTAGGCAAGAAGCTGAAACGAGACGCCCAAGTAGTCCGCAAAGCCCTACCGGACGTAACTCAGGAGGAGCTTAGACGGTACCTAAAAGAGAAGAAAATAACTGTCAAAGGTATTGAGCTGGAAGGTGATGATATCAATATTGTGCGAGCCATAGCCGCGGATAACCCGAACATCGCGAAGGACGATGGCGTGGTGTACGAACCTGCCTTCCTAGAAGATATGATTATTCTCTTGGATACGGCGTCGCACCCGGAGCTTGTCGACGACGGAATTGCTCGAGACGTCATGACCCGTGTACAGAAGATGCGAAAGACGGCCGGTCTGGTTCCTACCGATGATGTCCGTATGCAGTACAGCGTCGTTTCAAACCCCGACAGCGTTCAGTTCGATACGTTAGTATCTTCCCGACAGTCTCAGTTTGAGAGTACCGTACGTGGCCCTCTGGAACCTTTTTCGCCGACCGCCGATGCGGCGGAAACAGTCATATTGCAGGAGGAGCATGCTATTAGCAACCTGACGCTGTTGTTGAGGCTATGCCGGATTTGATCAGATCGGTTACGTATCGAACCCGTATAATCTGCTCAGCCGTGCGGGCCCCCCACGCGACAATAGAGAGTTGATAGACCATGGAACCCGAGATTTTGGCCACGAAGAAATGCGTTGTACCTATAGACAGTGTAGACTACATATCAGGTAGTCACAATGTATATGTCGCCGATTGACGGCCCGGCAGTCTCCCAACTACTTCGGTCATTGTGATGAATGTAGTGACTCGTTAGCATTTGACCCGGATCGTATGCGTGCGTTATTCGCCTCGGCATCGGTTAGTGTACTTGGGGGGCTACTCTGGAACGGGTTGATTCCTGTTATGATGAATGTATACATGGGTACTAATTGTCAACTAGGTAGAGAAATGGCTCCTGCTGGGGAGAACACTCATAGTGTCCCTGAGGTATCTATCTATACCGCTTCCTGGTCAACAGTGATGACGAGTCACTGCGGGGACCGCGATTCGTATAAATAGGGCGAAGTCATGAACTACCCGAACAACATGGCTTCGAAGTAACCCTTCTGATGCTTCGATGATCATTGTCTGTCAAGATAACGCCATCATCTTATGCTACTGATAGTGTGAGTATAGTAGACTGGTCTCGCTCCTTGTACTTGAAGGTCGAATATGAGGTAATCGCCGCGTCCTCGATTCGCCTTGCTGTGCCGTATTAGCCACCAGGTGGCTAAATTAACTCCTTATAGGGATAATGGCCGAGATAACTTTTAGTGTCATAAATGGCCATGGTTTCATAGAATCAATGAGTGCTCCGGTTGCTCTCAAAGACAATCCCGCTACGACCCGGGTTGGAAGGTTGAGGAACTAGCGGAACTATACTTGGATATTATTCCACCTCTAGCTCCGATTCAGCATACACATAGGCAATGGCTGCACTTTTCCGCCTCTAGTTTTGTTCGGTGTGTACTATTGTTTTAGCTAATACACCCGCGTTGTATACGTGGATAGCAGCTAGGCACCTCCAACACTTGAAACATCGTCGTCTGCGGTGTACCGTGTAGGTCTCTTACATATTGTGTCATCTTTGGACCTACAATTTTGGCCGCGTGTCTATTTAACGAGATACCGGGGCTCCCAAGTCTTGACTTGCGATATATGATAGAAGTATGTTTGGCACTACGTGGGCTACTGCAGCGCCGTCCACCACGATGATATGGCTTTAAGACGGCATGGGGTAAATGCGGGTGTATTCTTAGGCTGTCTAAGTATTTATGGGTGACCTAAGATGACGAAGGATATATTTAGTTTCGAGTCAGGTCATCAGGAATTCAATGAGTTTAAGGTGTTGAGGAGTAAGCGAGGAATAAAAGGTTTGAAACATGTCATGTTTGGAGGTGAGCACAACAAAAAAGGGGTTGGACGTCTGTTTTTGACGCGATAAAAAAGACATATGCCGGAGAACAGAGAATGGCTAGTGGAAGCAACACTATCCACGTTCTTATATGCTTGAGGCTGTAAGAATAAGTTGGATATACTTGAGACTGCTAATACAATATAGAATATTTCCAGACCTACATAGTAGTTGACCTAATACTGTAGAGTACTTGTGTAAGTATTAAGTATCTATGGTGCTGGAAAAGGGGTATTAGCAGGGATGACCACCGAAGGGGGGCGTGTTTCTGGCATAGGAGATACTGATTGGTCGAGGGTTATGTCGTACCTGATTACCCCTGAAGTTACATGGTTCAATGTTCAATGTTGAGTGTTTCTAGGAGTACCTTTGGTACCTACCACATGCAGATGGTTGGTACTATGTAGTTGTTAAGGGAACCTTAATTGACCATTAGGGGATAGCTAAAGGGGCAAAGTCGCAAAGGGGCGTCTGTTCCTTAAACCTTGTTGAATGTCGTTAGAAAGCCATTGAGCGGTCTGATCACCGCCAGCCTCCAATCTTACCAAGTACAGAATGCAAATGCCAGAATGTACAGTGATGCCAAATTGGCCTCTTAATCGTCAATAACAGGTCCTGTAACTGACCCTGCAATCTGCTACGAAAGCGAAGAAGAGAATTCGATTGCCTATAATAAATAATACCAAGAAAAAGCAAGGGAATCTTGAGTGGTCCGCAAGGCGATCAGGGTCCCGAGGTACAGGGCACCAACGTATTATCGCATTGGCCCTTATTCGAAATTATAGTTGAGATCACACGCGCACACACAGACACAGACACAGATACATGCAACCTCCCTATACGCTCGTGGTAAGCAAGGCGGGCTCATCAGTGTGGCACCTCTTTCGGCTAGGGAGAGTCAAAGCATAGCATAGCGCATAGCATAGCGTCTGTGGTCGGCATTGCAGTTGCTTGTTGGTAGGACTCTTGTTACTGGTGGAGGGCAAGGGATTAAGGGAAAAAAAAAGATACAATGATGCCACCACCGCCAGCATTACCAACACAAACTTCGCGACTACAATCACCGTCCCCGTCCTCGTCACCGTTACTATCACCAACGCCGCTGCAACCTTCCGCTTCTACTCGACATTATCGACAACATTCGTTAGATCCGTTCGGACTCTCGACCCTCTCACCCCCGATCGTCACAAAGAGCAATCGTAACAATAAAAACGGCAACAATTTTCAATATAATCGAGGACCGAACGGGGTTGAGGGAGATGGCGATGATGATAGTGGAGATGGAAGAGTAATAATAAAAAGTGGTAGGGGTATAAATACTTCTAATTCTATATCTACTACTACTACGTCTAGCGCTTTCCGGCTGGCTGGATACGGCCCGAGATTCGAAGCGACACCTTCAGCTCAAGCAGGTACGACCAAGGCTGCGAATGGGACCCCGACTACGAAATCGACGGCGTTAACTCAAAGCGCCACTAACCAAAGCCAATCTCGTCCGCATATCCAGCATCCGAAGCTCCATCAACTAGAAGCTAAAGAGGAGCCCCATCAAAATCCCCATCTCCTAATTCATCAAATCCAAAACCCCAACCCTACAAACCCTCCTCCGCCTAGATCTTCGTCCTTGCTACCGCCGCCGAGAAAAGCCAATACGAAAACAGTGTCGCCCGCAAATGCACTCGACTCATTAACTGCTTCTCCACGAAGCCACTCGCGGAACCATTCGCGGAACCATTCGCGATCCAGTAGCATCGGCGGTATTGGCGACAGTCTCCGAAATCTTAACCGTTGGTCTGCCTCTACCACGTCGAGCCGAGCTTCAATTCCCGACGCCAATTCTAACAATCGCGACAATTCTCAACTCTATCCCCATCAGCAACAACAACAAGAACAACACCAGCAACCGCAACCGCAACAGCGGCTGTTACAATCTCCTCCACGGAAGCTGGTTAGGCGACCCTCTAACGGTACTAGCGCATCGCCGAGAACCCGACGACCATCATCACCGCCCCCACCGCCGTCTTCCAACGCGCCACCAAATCTTCCCCCTATAATCTCGCTTCCTCCCCTCGACGCGAATCCTGATTCCGTTGGCCGTGCCGGTTCCCCATCGTACTTGATGAGCCGCGCCAGTCCTGCCGATCAGCGTGACTACTTCGGAGATGGTATGACGCGCCAGAATACAGCTAAAGGAAACCCGGCACTGCTCCCAGCGGCGCCCGTCATTCGCGATACCATGTCCGAGAGGAAGAGCCATACGAGAGGTCGCTCTTCGACGGCGAGGGGTAGCGCCGACTCTACTCGAGCCAGAGACCGTGTTAGTAAGCCGTCGCAGAAAGCTATGCTCTCTAAAGCGCTGGCAAAGGCAAATGCAGCTGTACAATTGGATAATGCTCAAAACTTTGTTGCTGCCCGGGAATCTTATATAGAAGCATGCGATCTCTTACAACAAGTACTAGCTAGGACGAGCGGCGAGGAGGACAGGAGGAAATTAGAAGCGATTGTGAGTTCATCAACGCAGTCTCGAGGTTAACCATTCGAGAAACTAACAATTACCTTCCAGCGAGTTACGTATACGAGCCGAATCGACGAGCTAGATGGGCTAGTGCCCGCATATGTGCAAAATGATAAGGCCCTACCTGCAAGGCCGGAGAGCATCGACGACTATCACGAAGTTCAGATCGAATTGGCCGGCATCGAAAGCAGTCCAGAAGCCGCCCCGACAGGCAGGAAAGATCGAAGTGAGTCGCCGGCTGCAGATACCTCCCGCTATCGTTCCTCGCCAAATTCTAGCCAGGACCAGCGCCCGCTGCAATCATCCTTCTCAAGGGGTCCGATGCACCGGAACTTCGAGGGGACTTCCCTTACACTACCTAATCCGCAGAATACGGGCTTCATACCCGCCCCATTGTCGCCGAGAAGGCCGATCTCGCCTGCTAAGCCGCCGACTCCAGAACCCGTCATACGGCAGGATTTCTCTTGGCCGTCTGAGCGGCTTGTGGCGGAGGACGGTGCAAAGAGTCATAGGCGTAATCTTAGCCATGAATCATCTTCGTGGCTAGACCCAATCGATGAATCTGGTGGCTCGGCTTCGTCTTCGGTACACTCAAGGACTTCGTCGCTGGGAATTAGGAGGAAACACGTTCGCCATGCTAGCGGCAACACGGAAGCGGAGTTCGACGCTGCATTGGATGCTGCTGTCGAAGCTGCGTACGATGACGGCTATGAGCCCATGGATTCATATGAGGCGAACTATGACGATGATAACGCCGACGACAGCGCTGATCTGATAGCCGATGCGAGACGCAAGGTGGAGCTTGCTAAAGAAAGAGTTCGGCAAACCGAGCGCCAGGCGGCGATAGAGTTGGCTCGAGAACGGGAACGTCAGAGGCAGGGATCGGTAGACCAAAAGCCTCAGGCCTTTGGTGGTGATTTCTTTGACGCTAATGATTCCGACGAGGAAGAGCGTATTTTGGACGAGATGGCCAGGAGGTCTGTGATGGAGGAATTCTCTATGAATCAGCGATCTCAGCAGTCGCAATCTAGGATCCCTAGAGAATCCGACTCCAGCGGCATGACCTCTCGGACCTGGCATAGTTCGGTCGGATCAAACCCCCCTACTGCCACCACGGTATTGTCGACGGTAACCGAAATGCCACCACCGGGGCCCGCTCCTAAGACAGCGGTGCCGTCGTTACCGTCCCCGCCGCAAGTACTACCGCAACCCTCGCCGCCGCGCCAGACCTCTCCCACGTCCGGGGTGCGTAATCGGCGTCTTTCCGGCCAGAACCCCAAGCAACTCAAGATCGAAACCTCAAAGCTCGGTCAGCCGTCGACCGTACCGCCGCTATCAGTTGTCACTTCCGGACTGCAGACGAAGGCTCCCAGTAGTTACATCGCTCAGCAAAGGCAAGCTCTGTCGGCGACGTCCACACGTCCCGGCCCTTTTTCCATTCGCGCTCCATCGTCGCCTGTTAGAGGCGCTAGTCCAGCGGATGCCTTGGCCCCCCCAAGTCCACCAGACAATCAGACGAATTCTCAGGAACATAGTGAATCACGGCTTGACTCACCGTCTACTTCGCGGCCTGGTATACGCAAGAATTTCTCGTCCTCGAGCTTAAAGTCTCTGAAGACACGCCAATTTTCTATTTCGCACATCGACGACCCTGATCTCTCACCTAATACGCCCCTTACCCAGCAGATATCGAACACATCTATCTCTCGCCAACCCACGATTCCTGCACTACCTACGCCGCTAGCGGCTGCTTTCCACGAGAGAATGGCAGGTGGCATTGGTGGTTTACATTTATTCGACTCCGATTTCCACTC
This sequence comes from Hypomontagnella submonticulosa, assembly GCA_022984865.1. Classification (NCBI taxonomy): domain Eukaryota; kingdom Fungi; phylum Ascomycota; class Sordariomycetes; order Xylariales; family Hypoxylaceae; genus Hypomontagnella; species Hypomontagnella submonticulosa. Next base: position 21,099 of record JAJKLF010000062.1, on the reverse strand, counting down.
GCCCACCTCCCACTCACCAAATCAGCTTTACCACCATCATCTTCATCATAACCCTGACATACCCGTGCCCCTGGAGCCGTGCCCGGCGGAAGCTATGCTACGGCCTTTCTGGCTTATGCGTGCCCTTTACCAGACTCTCGCTCACCCGCGGGGTGGATATATTAGCAACCGACTCTTTGTCCCTCGGGATGCGTGGAAAGTCAAAGGTGTAAAATTGCGTGCGCTCGAGGATAAGATTTCGCAGTGCGATCTCTTGACGGCAGCGCTTCAAAAACTCGCAAGGGTAGATAGCAACGATGCGGACGCTGTACTCGAGGAGATGCAGAATTTTGAGAACATTCTGGAGATGGTCCAAACAACGCTCACACGAAAGCTCGGTAACGAAGTCGGTACCCAGGGCGTGAGCGCCATTCGAGACGACAAGGATGGGGACGCTGCGCCACCTGTACCGCGCAGTGCCAGCGTGAGCGGAAAAGGGGGCGCGTTTAGCTGGCGAAGGCTGAGGAACAAGGGCTCGGCTGCTAACATGACCAACGCCTACGGAGGGAAGAGTAACAGTGGCGGAAGCGGTGGACCCGCGGCGAACGAGCGAGATATCACTAGCGCGATGGGTTCTGGGTCTATACCCAGCCTACCGATGACGGCCCATCCGAGCAGTAAGCCTGCCAAGAGGGATGTTGCGTCGGTTAACTTTGATGGACCCTACGGGAATTACATGGCGAGCCTAGCGCGCCTTTTTGATGCTGCGCAGACAGTTGGTAAGTCTCCGGCTGGGGCTTCCATGTTACCTCCCTCTCGTCATAGAATGTATGCTAACAGTCTCTAGATCAAATCGCGCGCCAGGTAGACGACCCCGGCCTACGCCATGCTGATAAAACTCAGGTTGGACTCGAGCTGTGCACCAGGCATGCTGCCGAGTTTTTTGGCTTTTACGTTTGCCGCTTCGTGCTGACCGACTTGACGACGTTGCTTGACAAGTTCGTCAAGAGAGGCAGCGAATGGGTTCTTAACTGAGGATAGTGTATAACTGAGACAGTCACTCCACCGCTCCTGTGGTCTGGATGTGTTGTGGTGTTCTATGTTAATACATTTGTCTTCAAAGGGATGGTGGTTACGACGCTTTCCGGCATTGTATCGGAGGCAGGTGTAGTAGGAGGCATAGAAAAAAACGGGCAGTGTTTCTGTGGGGCGACTCTTTGACTCAGGGGCTGATTCTAAGACTATCGAGCGGCGGGACGAGTACGGGGGCACCAACCTGCAAGAGGTGGGCAGGCAAGGACGAACCCTATCTAGGCGATGCCAAATACTCGCCATACCTTTCTTTGAGTGTACTTCATGGCGCTGGAAAATACCCCAGCTGGCCTCATGACATATTATAAGATACCATAAGTGATTTTATTGTTTGATAGTTGCTACTTTGGCTCGTCGCCATTCACCAACATCCAGGACAATCAGAGTCTTGCGTATATAGACCCACGAAAGATATCCATCTGGAATCGGAATTCAACCCATCTTGCATTATCTATACCAATTTATATATAAAATATACATAAAACAATCGCTTCCAGTTTTGCTGTATTTCTATGAAGACGTACTGTTCTGGCCGCTCATGGCCATCTAACATTAAGCCGTAGCAACCTCCACAATCGTTCGGTAGAACTGCGCAGGATCATGCGCGAACCGTCCCAAAAACAAGCCATCTACCCCATCCCTGAGTTGTGCGAACAGTCCGGGCCCGGCACTCCCACCGTATAGGATCCTCGTGGTCCCCTTCCTTTGGCGCACACACTCCAACGCCCTGATCTCCTGCGTTACGGCAACCACGTGCTCCGGGCCCGCAGGCTCCGCCGCTCCGATCGCCCACACCGGCTCGTACGCGAGCACCAGCTCGGCGTCATCCGGCAACTCCGCCATCACAGCTTCCACCTGCTTCCCACATTCCTGAACCGCAGCTGCCACCGCTGCTGTAACATCATCCCCCTTCGTGCGCTCCCCAATACACACCAACGGAATCATCCCGTTCCGCGCCGCAGCCGCCGCCTTCCTCGCAGCATCCGCATCGGTCTCCCCAAAAATACGCCTGCGCTCCGCATGCCCCAGTTCCACGATACGGCACCCGACTTCTGCGAGGACAGCGGGGGAGACCTCGCCTGTGAATGCGCCAGAATCTTCGTAGAAGGTGTCTTGGGCGCCGACTAGGATTTTGGTTTTGCTAGCGCCAAGTTGGGAGAGTACGGATGTTAGGGTTATGTGGTCGGGGATGATGAAGACGTCGATGTCGTCAAGGAGGTTTTCCGGCGCCGGTGGTAGTGCAGAAGAAGAGGAAGGGGGAGAAGAGAGGATTCCCAGGAGTGAGTCGACGTATGAGCGCGTGCGCGCGGCGGAGAAGTACATCTTGGTGGAGACGCCGACGATGCGGCGGCGAGGTGGGGAGAGTGAGGTCATGGTTCGATGCTGGATTTGAGGATGTCTTAGAAAGGGGTGAGGTTGTTGATAGAGAATATCGGAATCTAAAATATCGAAAAGTGATAAAAAGATTATGATGGAAAATATTGGTATAAAAGGGGAAGTATGCAGGAGCTGTTCGGTTCCAATGTCGTGCAGTCGACGGTGCCGCTCGGCGGCGTTGGCTGAGATTAGCGAGCTTGGTTTGTAGTTATCAATGGCTCCGGCAGGACGGATAACCACGACTTATAGATCTCGGGGTACTCTATGTGGGTTTCAGCTCCACTAGCCGACATTTCGTCTATGTACATTCTGCAGTGTTCGGTAACCCCTGGGCGTAATATTTTCATAGCTGCACTTATACGATATGTCTTTTCACCTACACGCGAGATGTAGGTAGAGACAACACTTGAGGTGTCATCTACTTATGACTCTAGACTCTTATTCGTAACCGAGTCGAACGCCGTGCCTTTACAATATTCATATATTTTGTCTAAAATAACATATACATTCACCAATTGTTAGGTGTCTCTATTTCATTTTTAGCCTGGTCGGACTTACGCCATCTACTACTAATACTCCATATGGCTTTACGGAGTATTCCAGTAAGCCGACGTTTTGGTTTCGCAACGTAAATATGCTTCATCATCATTTCCATACCATCATGACAATACCCCCTCCATTTCCTTCAAACATTAACCGTCTAACTGGGACTTCTCGATGTGATGGATAACCTCTACCTTCTTCGCGCTAGCGCTCTGCTCGTCGAACACGTACCCAAGCCACTCCTTAGCCAATCTGCGGGCGAGCTCCAGGCCGATAACTCGTTCTCCCATGCAGAGGACTTGAGCATTATTACTCAGCACAGCTCGCTCGACGGAGAAACTGTCATGGGCCGTTACGGCTCGGATACCCTTAATCTTGTTTGCAGAGATGGCCACTCCTAGGCCAGTGCCACAGATCAGGAGAGCTCTGTCTACCTTTCCATCGGCGACGAGTTGTGCTGCTGCCGCCGCTCGGTGGGGGTAGGCTGTTTTGTCGTCTGCTGAAAGACTGCCGACGTCTATGACGGACTCGACTCGGGGGTCTTTCTCGAAGTCTTCCTTGATCTTCGCCTTGTAGTTGACGCCGGCATCCTATATTATGATTATGACTTTAGTGACCAGATCAAGTGTCATGCTGTATGCATATACTTGGATAAAAAGGAGCTCGGCGATAGGAAACGAGGGGTTTAAAAGCTCACATCGGCACCTAAAGCGATTCTCCATTTGGGCGCAGCCATCTTGTGTGACTCTGTTGTCTTTTTAAGACGACAGGGTAAGTTTCGAGGTGTCTAACTGAGCTGAAGTCCTGATGTTTGCTTCTCGGGGGGACTCTGACCTCCTGGTACCCGGGAAGCCTTAAAGTAAACAATCCCAAAAAATTTAAAATAACTCAACTTTATTATTCGATACCGATGATACGCATCCCTCGGTACTCCCTTCCTTTCAAGAAAAGACTAAGGTAGCGAGCTCGCTTCTTGTTTGTGTCGAAGTGGGGGGGAAGCTCATGTATAGTCTAATGTATAGTCCTATAACATAGCCCGCCGGATTACCTGATTAGGCAATCCGATGGCAAATGTCTTTTGAATTTACCCCTATGGCTCTCCTAATGGTCGGCCTATCGTAGCCCATTTTCTTCTTCCCGGCATCGCTATTCGTAATACACCTCCCTTTCACCCCCTCTCGAAATAGCCCCGTGGGGAAAAAGGGGTCTGGAAGCCTAAATAGATCCGTCATTTGCGTAAAAAAATTAGGAGTCTTGGTGCCAAGTAATTTCGGCTTCGGTCCAGGGCCACCGCTCCTAGGCTCTATTCTAGGCTCTACTGCGTACGGTGGTAGTCCCGTCACTTTTTGCGCTACGGTATATCCGGTATATCACGACAAGGCCTTGCAAAGCTAACAAGATGGATCAATGGATCGATGGGTCAGAAAAGGTCAGAAGGTGTCAGAAGGTGTGTGGTGTTGCCTCTTATGGTAACCCCTTGGTTTTCGTAATCTTGATCCTTCACGTAATAGAACCAAAAGCTATCTTTCGAACCCCTTTCGGCACATAGCCTTTGTTCAGAGTGATAGAAAGCCGTGACTATATCCCTCCCTCTTCGTGTGTCATTCTGTGTGCCTCTATCTCTTTGTGCCTACTCCAGCAGTCCATCCCACCCCCTCTCTCAACCAAGCTCCCCCTCCATCTGTGTATCGTAGCACTGAGCTCTTAGAAATGTCAAAACGGCATCTCTTTCAGTCACCAGACGGTCTCGTCACCAAGGCACTTAGAGGCATCGTCGCTTATAACCCTTCTCTTGGACTAGACGAAACCAATAGAGTGGTATTCGACTCTGCATACAACAAATCCAATGTCTCAATAATCAGCGGGGGAGGTTCCGGCCACGAACCCGCCTGGTCCGGCTATGTTGGCCAAAACATGCTTGCCGCCTCCGTGGCTGGCGACATCTTTGCTTCGCCCAGTACAAAGCAGATTCTCGCTGCCATCGACAGGGTACCGTCGGAAAAAGGCACCATTTTGGTCGTCACCAACTATACCGGCGACTGCCTGCACTTCGGCCTGGCAAACGAGAAGGCCATAGCCAAGGGCCACAAGTGCAAGATGATCATCTGCGGCGACGATGTGTCTGTCGGGCGAAAAGGCAGCTTGGTCGGCCGACGAGGTCTAGCCGGTCAAATCGGCGTCCTCAAAGTGATGGGCGGTGCCGCCGGCGCCGGCGGCTCTCTCGACGAGGTGTATGACCTCGGCATGGCCTTCTCGCAACAAATCGTCTCTATCGCGGCTACGCTCGACCACTGTCACGTTCCCGGGCGAGCAGAACACGCCACATTAACGGACGGCGAGATGGAGATCGGCACAGGCCCGCACAATGAACCTGGTTACAAGAAATTATCGCCCGCGCCGTCCGCACAAGAACTCGTCAACCAAGTACTGACGTACTGCCTAAACGAAGGGGACCCCGAGCGCGGGTACGTGAAATTCCGTACCGGCGACGAAGCCATGCTGCTCGTCAGCAACTTCGGCGGGATGTCGCACCTCGAGATGGGCGCGCTCGTAGACGAGCTCCTGGAGCAACTATCCGCAAACTGGAGCCTCGAGCCCGTCCGGATAAGCTGCGGCTTCCTAGAGACATCGCTCAACGCGCCCGCCTTCTCCGTATCCATCATCAACGTGACCGCCGCGGCGGAGAACTGCTCCTACTCCGCCGACGAAATCAAGTCCTTCTTCGACGCGCGGACCAACACGCACTGGGAGTCCACGGCGGGCTCGCAGGCCGTGCGCCGCAGCCGCAAGGAGCAGTTCGTGCAGCCGCCGGCGGAGCCGCGCCAGGCGATCGAAGACTCGAAGGATCTGCGCATCGACCCTGTCGTCTTGGATAAGATGCTGCGCGGCGCATGCGCGCAGCTGATCGAGGCCGAACCCGACCTGACGAAATGGGACACAGTAATGGGCGACGGCGACTGCGGCGAGACGCTGAAAACGGGCGCAAGCTGCCTCATCGCAGCGCTCGACTCCAAGGATCTCGCCGCGCAAGGGTCCGTGATCGCGGTCCTACAGGAACTGGAAGAGATCGTGGAGGGCAAGATGGGTGGAACGCTAGGCGGGATCCTGGGGATCTTCTTCGTCTCCATGCGAACCGCTCTAGAAGAGAATATTAGTCTGGCGCGGAGCGAGGGACTACCGCAGCTGTGGGCCAAGGCGGTGCGGACGGCGCTGGATAACCTGCGGCGGTACACGCCGGCGAAGGTGGGCGACCGGACGGTGATGGATACGCTGATCCCGTTCGCGGAGGGCTTGCTGTCGGGGCAGTTTGCAGATGGTGTGGCGGCGGCGGTCAAGGGCGCCGAGTTGACTAAGACGTTGAAGCCGAGGCTAGGCCGGGCCACTTACGTCGGCGCCGATACTAGTAAGGGACTGCCTCCGGATCCGGGTGCTTGGGGCGCCATGGTGGCCATTAAGGGGCTGCAGGCGGGTATATAGTGGTACCGTACATACCTACTCGTATATAGGGGGTGGCTGCCGTATACATAAAGTTATTAGTAGTAGTAGCTCAGCCAGCGAGTGTTTTTTTAATGGGAGGATATTTGGACAATATTAATCTGACTCGTATTTGGTCTTTCCGAATCTCTTTGCTCTAGTAATATTACGTACTGTACATGTACGTACATAATGTATGGGTATGTTATACAACTGGATGTTGGCGAAGCGGTCAGTTTCTATTTCGAGACTGGACTACGTTACACTTCTACTTGTTGCTGATATTCGCTTATTATTATGAAGGATACCCCTGTCTATAAATCCCCAATGCGTGTATATATATGTGTTATACTTATGTGTAGACTATCTCGCAACTCCTAATCCCTCCTTACGCCTTACGCCTTACGCCTTACCGGCACTACCTAGCCAGTGCATATACTGCTCGATAGCAGCCTGCATCCTATCTGTGCCCGCCTCGATGACCCTAGTGAGAGGCTTGCCGCGCATCTCCTCCTGTACGGCGGCGTAATGGTTGTTCATGCCTTTATTGATGTTGACCTTGGAGACACCGGCCTTGATGCAGTTCTTGAAGATGTCCTCGGTGAAGGGATCGGCGCCGTGCAGGACAAGCCGCACTCGATCGCCGACGGCCTTGTTGATCGACTCGAGACGGTCGTACTCCAGCTGAATGCCTCGTGGACCATACTCACCGTGGACGTTACCGAAAGCCGGGGCCAACATCTCGATTCCCGTCGCCACAAATTCCTCGGCTTGCTCCGGGGTTGTGAGGACCGCCTCCAAGTCCGCCGTCTCGGCCACACCGTCCTCACCACCCTCGATACGGCCAGGTTCGGCCTCGGCAGCGATGCCGCGCTCGTGGCAGTAAGCCACCAACTCCTTAGTGAGAGCCAGATTCTCCTCTTTCTCGTAGTGACTCATATCGCACATGATACTGTCGAAGCCGTCCTCGATATCAGCGGCCTGGCGAACGAGATCCGGCGTCTGAGCATGGTCCAGGTGCAAGCTGACGGGGACCTTAGCGCTGTGAGCAGCGTCGGCGGCGGCGCGTACAAGAGATGCGCCGGCGTACTCCATGGCCCAGGGGAAGAGCAGGACCATGGCTGGCGACTTGGCTGCCTCGGCCGCGCGGACTGTCGCGATGATCGATTCGATGTTGTAGCAGCACATGCCCGGCACTGCGTATCCCTCATCGCGGGCCTTGTTTAGGATCGCCATCGAGCGATTCTTGGATAATTCTGGCCGGACCATTTTGGATCTCGTCGTGTTTGTTGAGCCGGCTTGGTTTGCGTAAATGCTAGATCCTAGCTCCAAATGGCACCGTGAGAGTACGGATTGGAGTAGAATTAAAGGGGGGGTTATAACTGAGAGGTATCGAAGTGACTCGAGTGATTGAGTTAGCGAGGAAATAAATAATACTGTATGTTAACATAAATCGGAGTAGTCTTCTCGTAAACAGTCAACACTCCCTAGATCTTATGACGAAAGAACGAGGGATCAAAATATTTACAACAACATCCACATAGTATATCTACTACCTACATGCAGGCATCTTTCCGCATACATCTACATCGCAGGCATCTCTCCGCATACAGCTGAATTATGGCCCATGGGTACTGTAATTTAGTGGAGAAAGAGACGTGGGGTCGCTTACTTTGGCCTTGTTTATTAGTGGTGATAGCTTTGCATTTTACCGAGACCGCGGCGAAAGGGAACGAAGAAGCAGGTCGGTACGACTATCAACCGAGCGATCTCGGTGTTAGGTACAATATTATCTGTAATATCTACCTTACCTGCCTTACGTAGTATGAAGCAGACGAAGTAGATGATGCGGGCGGAGTAGATATGGAGTAAAGGAGTAGGAGAGTAGTAGATGGCACCGCGCGGAGTAAGGGGCTAAGGTAAATACTAACGGCTGAAGTGCCCAAGGTGGCGCCCCCCGCCCTCTTCCCCCCCCATCTCCGGCAAAGTTGTCATAGTATACATTGTGGACTTCAGCCGCTACGATCCCGCAGCCATGGGAGCTAGCCGTCTCCAATTCGTCTCCAATTATAGGCTGGGCGGGAGACAGAAGATAGCTGAGGAAAAAGAAGAAGGGAAAAAAAGCCATAACCACCACTATACAAGGAGTAATAGCTAAGACTTCTCCTTACGGGATCTTTGACTAGGACGCATATTCGAAGTTACTCTTTTAGGGTGTGTAACATGGCCGACGCGAAACCAGAAATTGCCTTTATCGGCTTGGGAGCCATGGGCTTCGGCATGGCTACTAACTTGGTCAACCAGGGGTATAAGGTGACGGGCTTTGACGTCTGGCAGCCGACGCTGGAGAGATTCCAGGCCGCTGGAGGCAGTATTGCTACCACTCCTGCCGAGGCGGTCAAGGAGAAGGACTACTGCGTGTGCATGGTGGCCACGGCGCAGCAAGCGCAGGCAGTCCTTATTGAAGGCGAGAACCCGGCGCTCTCGTCTCTACCTAAAGGAGCGGCGCTCCTACTCTGCTCGACGGTGCCTTGCGGATACGTCCAGGGTCTAGAAAAGCAACTCGCTGAGTTAGGCCGGGGCGATATCCGTCTAATCGACTCTCCCGTGTCCGGAGGCGCCGCCCGAGCGGCCGACGGCACCTTATCCATCATGGCAGGAGGTTCCGATGACGCAATCGAAAAAGGCCGTTTCCTCCTGCAAGAGATGTCTGATCCGCACAAGTTGTACATCGTCAAGGGCGGAGTCGGCGCGGGAAGCAACATGAAAATGTGCCACCAAGTCCTTGCGGCCAACCAGATCCTCGCCGCGAGTGAGGGGATGGGTTTCGCAACTCACCTTGGTCTCGACCCGAATTATGCAAGCGAAAACATCTTGAAGTCGGATGCGTGGGCCTGGATGTTCGAGCACAGACTGCCGAGAATGCTTCATCCCGAGTTTAAGCCTGTCGCAAGTGCCCTAACCATCATCCTGAAGGATACCGGTATCATTACCTCGGAGGCGAGACGCTCTGGATTCCCTACTCCTATGACGAGTACCGCGGAGCAGGTATATTTCTCTGGTCTCGGCCGTGGATACGGACCCGACGACGACAGTAGTCTGATAAGGCTGTACACGGAAGGAAAGGGGAAGATAGGCCCCGTGAAGGGACTGGCCGGAGATGACGAGTCAAAATTGGCGCTCGTGAAGGCGCTACTGAGGGGTATCTACCTCTGCTCTGCCGCGGAGACCATCGCTTTCGCAAGTAAATGCAATCTCGACCTGGATCAGGTCTTTGAGCTCTGTATAAATGCGGCTGGAGGGAGCACGATATTTGAGACGGTCGGACCGGAGATCATCAAGCTTGCCCGCGGGGAGCAAATAGCAAAAGGAGAGAGCGAGAGTTTTAAGGAAACCATACAACAACTCCAGGACGCCGTCGAGGAAGCACAGCGATTAAAGGCACCGGTCTACCTCGGTAGCCAGGCCCTCACTTTGACACGACTTGCGCTACAGCTGATCCCCGAAGCAGCTGGCGAGGTTTCAAGAGCTGTTGTTGCTAAGGTATGGGGGCTATGAAAGGATAGCCTGCGAAGTAGTAAGATTTGTACATACACCGTACATACACCTAGGTGTATATATGTGAAGATGGGAGAGGGACTCACTATCAAACAATCTGAATAGACTAACTTATTCTTCATCCGCTGGTAATGATTATATAGAATGAATCGGGAAAACGGAGGTATCCAAGGAAGTCATGTGGTATGAATTTGGCTATGATCAAGTATAGAACCTGTGGTATTAGTTGCCCTCTAACTCCGAGTCCGAATGAATGTGCCCATCGAAAATATGATATACCAGTAAACCTCGTAGACGCCCTTTTTGCTACTATTCCATACATGAGTCAAGTGGTTTAGTAGCCACTCTGTTCCTGTCTGTGGTCTTCTTTCGCGGACTCGCCCGCGTCTTTGATGGCCTGCTCGTCGCCTCTGAGCTTAGCAAAGTACTCCTTGATGTCTTCGGCACCGATCGCTTTGCCGCTCTCAGCAAATTGCTGAAAGAATGGCTTGAGGCGCTCCTTAAGATGGTTATATGCCATGACGCCCTCGATTGCGCGCACGCGGTCCACGTTCTTCAAAGCGGATTCTCCACGGTCGTATAGCGACCCACTGCCGTGAGTTGAGCCGTTGTCAGATCCACCATCTGAAAGAGGTGGCTCGTACGGCTCTTCCTCTTCTAGAAGTTGCGGATGTACTTTGAGGGCCGGGAAGCACGAAGCGCATCGACAGAACTGATCACGGAAATCCGAGGTAGCGAACAATGAGAACCTGCCCGTCGGTGCCGGGGGCAAGGATGCTAGTTTGCATTTCTCGATAGGCTTGACTTCGAAGTTCTGCTCGTCTTCGACCTTGATGTCGGAAGAAGAAGTGTCTTTAGGTTCGGCAACAGGCGAAACAGTCTCTGGTTCCCCAGATTCGTTCTTGATGCGCTTGCGGCATTCGCTATCTTCGCTCGGCTGCTCGTCATCATTCTCTAGCTTGCGTTTCTTCGATGGCAGGGCTTCCTCATCCTTCTGGAAGAACACTGGGGCCAAAAATCCGGGAGTACCAGCGTATCTCTTGATCCATGGGTAGGCCTCCACACACTTATAGCAGATGAATGTATCGAACGCCTCTTCGGCAGGGAATCCATCCGGCAGAGGCGGGTCTTCATCATCCGCCTCTACTTGATTGGTGTCGGCAGGCTTCTCTGTACGATGCTGCTCCGTCGAGTCTTCGGATATGGTGGGGAGCGTACCATTACCATTGGTCTCTGAGGGTTGCTTCGACTGCTTCTCGAACCATTTTGGCCCTTGACCGACGAGACAACCTGGGTGATACCAATCCTCACCGCAGCCACCAGTTTCGTGTGTGCCGAGACCCATACATTGAAACATGGTACCTATCTGTTCCTGGGGCTTATAGTATATAGAGCAGGAGCAAAAGCGGTTGCGGAAGTTTTGATTGTACTTGTTGTTCGGGTCTGGCTGCTCAGAGTGGACGCCGCCTTTGGTATTGGTCTCGGGGTTGATCCGAAGGGTGCATTGCTGTTCGGGCGTAAATCGCGTAGTACCGCAGTCGCAGGTGAAGTTGCGCTTCTGGAAGATTTCGACTAATTCATGCTCACCGTGGCATTGTACCGAGCACGCATAGCATACGCCGGCAGGGTTGAAAGGGTCAGATGAGTTCGCGGGAGGCGGAGTGCATGTCAGGCAAGCGAAAACACTCTGTCGCAATGATCCAAGTGGCTTGGTGCAGCTTTCGATACTCTATGGATGTCCGTTAATAGGCTATCAAATGAGAGGGAAGATGGAAACATACATATGGAAGAGCTTCACGCGCATCGGCTTCCAGCTGCAGCTGATCTCTAATAAAGTCGGCTGCAGTTTGGGAGTCGTCGGATTGCTGTGACAAGCTCTCAGTTCGAGGCCGCGTCAAGTCGTTGCTGACTTCGGGAGCCTCCCCGGCTTGCTGGGAGGTATTTGGAAGTGATGGCGCATCCATTGTATGGCGAATGAATATGACCTCGGGAGGGAATTGGTGGGTGATGAGGGACCAAGACACACCGTGGTAGGTATATGAGGGTAACTTATAGGGGGGCCGATTTGGTGAAATGCTAAGGTTTGGAGTCGAGAGCTAAAGGAATCAATTTATTTAGTTCGTTAGGACAGGAGCGCGCCGCAACCAGTATGGTGCGCCATTACCTGCAATCTGCCAACCCGCCAAAACAATATTATATAATATAGAATTGATAACATAATACATATGATATACAATATATATACATATAATATGTAAATAGCTAATATTATATTTTAATATATATTATATTATATTATAATTTTTAAGATTATAAAATTATTCTAAATTATATCATAATTTTTAATATACTATTCTTTATTTTTAAACGAAATATCTATAATCCATTCTTTTACCTTATATCATATTTTTTCATTTCTCTTCACTTAAACAATATTATTAACCATTACCAACCCTTATACCTCAATATTTTAAACATTTTATATATATTATTTTAAAACATTACTACTTCCTCTATTTATTAATTACTCCTTTTATTTTATAAATAAATTTAAACGGTATTACTAACGCGTAAAAATCTTCCATTTATATTAAATATATCGTTAGAAATCTTCTTCTTACCTTCGTTTTAATATAACAACATATATTATGAAATAAATTATTATATAATTTATATTCTTATCGATAATATTTATATTAACTTAAATGATTTAACTTCATTAATTTAAATAACTTATTCATTTTTTCAAATCAACAAGAAGATAATTGTTTACATCCCCAAAATAATATAATTTTAATCAGACAATAATTTATTTATAACTATAAGTTTATTTTTAATAAAACTATCTTATTACCTTTTTTACCTTTTTTTTTATTAACATCTTTTAGATTACCCATATCTTATTATCTTTAACTTCATAAACTAAATATATTCTTAATATTAAATCCTTAAATTTAAAAGGTTTTATCATTTTTCCTACCTTAATAACAATTACATATCGACTTTCAAACCTTATTATACCATTAAAATTAACCTTTATCAAGCCATAATTAATAAAAATATAATTATGGTTATAAATATAGATAGGATAAAGCCATAACCCCAATAATCATTATAATAAGTTTTAATATTAAGATTAACTTATAATATTAAAATAAGATAATTAATTTAAAATAAATTAATATTATTATAATTTCCTTACTTCTTTTCTTTTTATTATATCCTAAATTATCTATTATTAAAGGTTATAAAAGATAAAACAATTTATATATTTTATATTATAATATTATTTTTATATCTTATTATAATATGCTTTCATTTTAAACTATTCCCTATATTTATCCTTATTTATAACAACCTTAATTCTAACATCCAACACTTTTTCGATATACCATTATATAAATTATAATTATTCCTCATACCATTTTAAACTATCGCAAAAAAATTTATTATAACTTAATTTTAATTTTATATTTATTACTTCATATCTTTTAAAATAATCTCTAAATTTTAAATAAAAACAGAAATAAAGCTTATTTAGATCTTTTCTAAAGTTTTAAAATAGATGTTCGACTAATTAATTATCATAGAATTATTACATTTTTAAGGATAATAAATTATCGAAATTATAATAACGAATAAAATTTAAAAGTTTTTACGCTTTTGTATATAACTTTAAGTTATTTGATATTGATATTCCCCAATTTTAAACATTAATCTCTCCATAATTCCTCCATAATATATTAATATAATTAAAAACTATATAATTTTTAATAAATTAATATCTAATTTTATAATTATTCCATTATACCATAAATGTTTTAACCTTATATTATATTATATCTCTATATATAATATATAAAATAATTTAATTAGTTATATGGTCTTTTATAAAAAAGTAAGCATTTTATAAATTTTTAAAATATGATTATTAATAATTAATTTTAATTAAATAACTTAAATATTGATTACTTATAATCCAATAATTAATTACGCTTTCATAAAACTGTTGTTATCATTATTCAATCTTTTTATTTCCTTTATTTATCCCCTAAATATAAAAGTTAATAATATAATAACCTTATTTTTATATATGCCAGGTTTCATCTAAGTATATTATCTCTATTATTAATTAAGTTACTATAATTAAGTTAAACTAAAATTAAATTATAATAAACATCTTAATCCTATAATTTAATCATATATATTATGGTTAGAATCTTAAATTAATTATAATAACCAAATATTATTACCTAATATTTATTAATAAAAAAATAAATCGACAAATTTTACACCATATGATATAATAAAAATATATGTTAATTACAATATATATTTTAAAGCCAAATTCTTTAAACTTTTAATAACCATCTATTAATTATATGAAATTTAATTCCAAAATAATAAATTTTTTTTCCCTTCACATAAACATCATTATTTATTTCTGCTATTATATCATTTTAAAATATTATTAAATATATATTTCTTAAATCATATATCTTAAAAAAAGCAGATAGAAGTTCTTATAAATAAGTTAATATATTAATCTTTTACTAAAATTATACAATACATTTAAATATTATTTATAACTTTTAAAGAAATTTTCTAATAAATTCATAAATTAAATTAAGTTATTATTACTTATAATTTTCCTCCTCATATTATTCTTAAAACAAATCTAAATTAATAAACCATACAAAATATCCACTTTATATTAATGCCATATATAAATTAATATCTTATAATTTTTTATACCTAACATAAAGAAATAATACTATACAAATTCCCAAAACTTAAAGTTATAATTAATAAGGTTATAACAATACAAATTTAATTAACTTGCTCAACACTTAATAGATCGCAAGCTTATCTTAATATTAAACTATTCTCATTCAAAATAACTGACAATATCAAATATTAAAATCCTTTTAACAAAAAAAACTTAAAGTTCCTCATTAATCTTATTAATACCTTATTTATTCTTCCATATATCCCAATTCTTAATGGCTTATTAAAGAATTCTTTCCAAGATTATAAAACCATATTTATTTTAAAATTTAAAAATGATTTACTTTTAAGATAACCTTTCATCCTAATATTAATAAATAATGTTTATTCTATAAATATCAATATATAATGGCATATTTATTTTAAGTTAAAATAAATATAATTAAGATAAGGATAGAAAAAAAATAAGGGTTATAAAAAATAAATAATTATATATAATATATAATTTAATAAAATTAAGGTTTTATTAGATTACATACTTAAATATAAAAAGATAAATTATACCAAAACTCCTTACACAACATATCATATCTAGATAATTATTTATAAGCTTTTTTACAAAGCTTTATATTAAATTAATTTAATTTATTAAATCTTTTTATAGAATTAAATTAATTATATTATTAGTTAAAGTTTAATAGAATGGTTAATAACATGTTTAAATAATTAATTAACATTGTAATTATCATTTAAACCAAAATTTGATTAAAAAAAGTTATTATTAAATTAAACATAATTATTATAACCATATATTAACCACCTTCTTCCATATATTAAGAAAATATTTAAACCTTTTTAAATATGATAATTAAAATATAATATATGAATATATATGTAATATTTATAAAAATAATGTATATTTTAATTATTTACCATATTATTAAAATATTTAACAAATAAATCATTTATATAACTATAAGCCATTTATAATTTTATAATAAAATGATATTTTTCTCTTCTACCTTATCGGCTTTATTTATGTTAGAGAAATTCTACTCTAACTCTTCCTTCTTATTCTTGATATAAGGTTTACTAAGTTAGGTATAACTAGTTATAACAATATTATTATTAATATTATAGATATCATTATCATAATCATCATTTACTTTACCTATAATTAAAAGGAAAATGGTGTTAATAAAGTTTAAATTATAGATATTTAAATTTGTAAATATATATTTAAGGTATATATTCATTTAAAATTATGATATGCTTTAAGAGGTTAAAATAATAAAATAAACAACTTTATTATCAAATCATAAGTTATTATAATAATGGATTAAATAATAAGTTCCCATATAATTATATTATTTAATAATAAATTAAAATTTTAAAATACGTTACATTTTAAGATTTTAGGATATGTTATTTATATATCGTGATAAGTTATCTTTTATTTTATAATTTTGGATATAACTGCTAGGTTAATGTTTAGAATTATGTTTTATGGGAATTTATACATTAATAATAACCTATTATTTAAAACAAGTATATCGATTATTTTTATATAAATAATAAGCTTATTCCATAATAAAAATAATATGTTTTAAACTAATATATTATATGATATATAAAAGTAATATTTCTTTATAATCTTTTTATTTAATTCTTTTTTAAATATGTTTATTTAAAATTTTATCATCATTAATTAAATATATCTAATTTTTTTATATAATTTATCATTAATTTTTCTTATCCCTTTAATTAAAATGCTTATTAAATATAAATATTTGCCTTTAGATATTAATTAAAGACAGAAGTATTAGAAGGTAATTAAAGATTATATAACCAATTAATATAAAAATATATTATCCTTCTTTTAATAATATATCACTAAAGAGCATTATTTTAAGCGTAAGTTTAAGGAATGATATAACCTTATTAAAGCCCCTAAGCTCTCTAAAAATTATATATTTATTAATATTCTAAAAAATATCTTTTTTAATAACTTTTAAATTATAAAGGAATTTATTAACCTTAACGAGATGATAGTAAAGCTTTTAAATTTATTAATTAGTTGTAGCATATTTTATAATTAATATGCTTATACCTCCTTGCCATTTTATTATTAATAAGAAAAAGCTTATAAATACTTTTACTTCCTTTTTTTCGATATATTAAATTATTTTATAACCATATATAAACTTTTATATTTAATTTAAGATCATAATGAAAAATATATTAAACATTTCTGTTAATTACCATATAACCATTAAAAAATTTTTTTATATATTTAAGGCTTTATCTTAAAGTATTAAGTAATAATATAAATTAAGAATATCAGCTTAGGTTAACTATGGGGATCATTAAGAATTAATATTTTATTTAGGTTTTTAGATATGATATTAAAAAAATTGATAAATAGTTTAAAAAAGATATAGAATAAAGTAACATAAAATATAAATATAAGAAAAGAATTAAATATGTAAAGGCTAGGTCCTTAAGCTTAGTAATATTAATAGAAGAAGTTAATACCCCATTTATTAAAACTTAATTCTTTAATAATAAGAATATCTTAATAATATCAGATATTAACTAAAAAATCTTAATAATTATGGAAGGGAATTATTACTATAAGATTAAAGTAAAATTTTATAATTTTATTCTTAAATATAATAATGTTCTCTTTAAAGAAACTTCATTTTATAAGATAGATATTAATATATTTTTACTTTATTATTTATTTAAAATATTAGCCTTTATGGCATAATTAATAAATTAATAAATTATCTTTATATATTAACTTATAGCTGGTTAAATCATGTAATCACTTTTGGTTATATAGTTTTTTTAGTATAAAAAAGCCTAAACTAAAAGATTTAAAATAGGAAATATCAATTATAATATTTAGCCTTACGGCAAGGTATAATTAATAAAGCTATCCTTTACCCTTAAACCTTTAAAGATTATTCATATCTTATCTCTTATTAGTGTTTAAAATATAAGACCTAACTATATAAAAAATAGATCTCTTAATCAAAGATAAAGAATCTTTCCTTTTTTTTTAATTTAATTTTTCTTTATTAATAAAAATATTACTATTATTAGCTTATTTAATTTATACCCCTGTTTCATTATAATATTAATCTACTTTATGCTAGATATAATATCCAATAAATAACAATATTTTAAAGGATTTTTTAAGTTAAGGGTTATAATTCTTTATTTTATAACATATATATTTATTTGTTAAAATTTATTTATTATTTACATACCACAAAGCTAACAAAGCTGGCAAGGCTGGTAAGGCAATTCTACAATACCCCCTAATTCCTTTTATTAAAATAATAAATTTATAAAATATAATTATATAATAAAAATTATTATATTAAAGCCTTTATATTAATATAAACATTAATAATCCTTATATTATTTTAATATTATAATGTATAAATAAGCTATTAGTTATATTTTTATAATTTAAAATGTATATATAAATTAATACCTTTTGGTTTTAGCATCATTTTATATTAAATTATGATCTACACTTAATAATATGGGTATTAAAAGAATGAGAAAAATTTAAAGATTATAATAATCTATAATATAACCTACTAAAAAATAAATTATAAACATGATAAACGTGATTTTGTTTTTTTCTAAGGTAAATGATTCTTAGTATTATAATATTACAAGCCATAAAATTTTGTAATTATAAGTTATTATTATGAATACCACCAAATTTATTAATGATCCTTAATAATTAATTATATATTTTATATTATATTAACTTTGACCATACTTAATCTTAACCATTTTAATAACTTAACTCATATTTTTAATACTTTTAATAGCCTTTTAAAAGATATCTTGCTTCATTCAAATAAAAATTATAAAAGAATTAATATAAATATATTCCCTAAAATTAACGATATTATTTTTACTTATAATATATAAGCTTTTTCTTTAATATTTAATACCATAACATATATATTACACAGCATTCTTCTTTTAATTATAAAGATTACAAAATAAAATAAATAAATAATCTAATAAAAATCTTAACTAAAAACAATATTTATCAATACCTAAATAATAAACCTCCTTTTTTTTAGATTTATAAAAAACCCCTTATTAGTTTTATCTTAATTATACCTTATATTACATGATTTTAATATGATTTTAACCTTTTTTTATTATAAATTTCAAATTTTATTATATTATTACATATATCCCAACCAAAGATAAACATAAATAGCTCTTAAAATATATAAAGATCTTTCACCTAAATTATCCCATAAACAACCTATTATTTAACTTTTAAATATCTAATAACAGAAATATTTATTATAATATAATATATTACACCTATTACATCATAGTTAAAAACATATAAAAAAATAATAAGGGTAAATAAAGTATTAAATCCACGCCATTCCTATCTAAATATTTTAATGTTTCCAAACCTGTCATTATAGTATCAACCGATAATATTTTAATAAAAATTAAATATTATTTTTACCTCTTTAACTAACCTAGTAATTATAAACTTATTACTAATATCATTAACTTATTTATATTAATAACTTTTCTTATTTTATAATTTATTATCTTATTATTCCCAACATAAACTATTAGATTTTTCTTAAAAAAATATCTAAATTATAAAAAAATTATGATTATATATTTGATCTTAACGGCTTAACCTTAATATAAGTTATGTTAACCGCCCTTAATATCATAATAATAACATTTCTTAGTATTATTAATATTTATAACAAAGTTTATTATCTTATTAAAGAAGGTAATATAACCGAAGTTACTTATATCATCTTTAAAGCCTACCAGGATTAATATTATAAAAATTAAATATATCGATTTATATCATTATCTACCCATAAGAATAAATTATTTTATAATTATTATAATTAATGGTTATTTCATTTTAATATCCACATCTTATTAGATAATAATAATTTAATTCCTATCCTAAAACCTAATTTTATAAATCTTAATATATATATGATGGTTATTTATATATTAATGCTTCTTAGTAAATTAATTAATTTTAACTTATAATTAATTATTAATTTGCATAATTAACCATTATTTTGTATGGAAAGAATCCTTTTTAAATATTTTTTTGCTTGTTTTGTTTATACCTTATTTATTGATATTATTTTTATGTTATAATTTAAAAATGATAAAACCAGGTTTTACTTTAAGTTCATATAAATAAATAATAATGGTAAATGTAAATATTAGGATATAAGATGTAAAAGGGTAAATATGTTGTGGTTATAATCTGGTTTTTTTTAAAAAGCCTTATAAAAGTAATAAACGTAAAGTTAATCTAAATAATGTAAATGATAATCCTTTTAACATTAATTTATTTAATTAAAATAAAGTATTACATATTTATAATATATATAACTTGGATAGTAATAATGATAGCAATAGTAATGGTAATAATTTAAATAAATTAAATATTAATCTGCTGTAAAAGTGAGTATAATCTCCACTTATACCAGCTGTTATAATCAATATACCTAAATAAAATATTAAAATCCAAGTTAATGATTAAAGTAATATAAAATAATACTACTCTACTATAAATAAGGATCCTTAAACCAACTTATTATTTTCAATATATAACCTTATAAATAATACTTTAAATTTAAGCCATCCTTTCAAATTTAATATTAAAGACTTTAAGGTTAATAATATTAAATTAAAGTTAATAAATAAAGTTATTATTAATTTAAAAGCTTAAATTAGTTAAATTAAGTAAGGTTTAAATAATAAAACTTAATAAATAGGTTTAATAAGTTTATTATATTCTTATATTATAGTATATCAATAATCTTAACAACATTATTTTAACTTTAATATTATTAATACCAATAGTCTCAATAATAATCAAATTAATTAAATCTAGTTAGATCCATATTAATTATCTACATTTATTCATACTCATATTTTTAAATACTTTCACCACAAGTATAAAACATACAATAACTAAGCTTACTTTATCTATTTATAAAATTAACTTTCTATGATATATATAATCATAATCTTTAAAAATAAGTTTTTTATATAATAACATGCCTTTTCTTTAAAATCTTTTAATTTATATTATAATAATTGAAGAGATACATCATGGTTATAATATATAAATTTATGATTTTAGTTTTTTTAATTTTCGAAATTTCAATTATTTAAATTTTAAATAGCTTCAACACTCATATTTTACATATTACAAAAACATTTCTTTATATGATTATAATAAAAAAATATGTCTTTATTTAAAAATATATATTTATCTACTTATAGAAAAGCTATAAAATA
>JAJKLF010000061.1:0-67366 GCA_022984865.1 Hypomontagnella submonticulosa | reverse complement strand
AAAAGCTTAGATTAAGCTTATTTATGTTTATAAATGAAATAATTTAATAGGTTTATTAATAAAATGATTAAGGCTATAATAGATATCCTTAATATATATGTCTAAAAATATTATTGTTTTGATAATAGATATTAGATCAAAAAATATTAGTTTAGTTAATATAATTAATTACTTTTCTTCTAATAGGGAATCATTTTCTATATCTATCTAATTAGATATATTTAAGGTTTTCCATTTATCCTTTCCAGGGTTGTGATTTAGTGACTTTTAGTCTGGTCACCACCTTGACTAAAACTAAATTAATCTGGTCACCGGCTTGACTAAAACTAACCAGATTAATTTGACTAAAATTACGTAATTAGTTAGTTAGTCACCCCTTTGACTAAGACTAAACTAAAAAACTAATTTAGTGACAAGAAAACTAAGAAAAAAACTAATTTTATTTTTTGAAAAAATATTTAATAATTAAAAATTTAAAAACGATATATAAAAAATATATAAATTAATTTAATGTATATTATATTATTATCTATATATTTATAGTTAATTTAAAGTTATTTAAACATGTATTAAAAATATTTTATATTAAAAATAATATGTGATTTTGAAAATCTTTCATTATTTATTTAATTTTTTACTAAAACTTTAATATTTTTATAAATTTTCTTGTCATTAGTTTTTCCTTGTCACTAAGTGACTAAATTAAATTAGTTTTTAGTCTGGTCACCACCTTGACTAAAACTAATTTAATCTGGTCAGTAGGTTGACTAAAACTAAGAAAACTAATTTAGTTTAGTCTTTTTTTAGTCTGGTCACTTAGTAACTAAGAAAATACTAAAACTAAGAAACTAATTTCACAACCTTGTTATAATATATATAGTTCTAAGAAAATAAAACATTAAATAAAAGATCTTCCAACTTAAAAACTTATAAAATAATAATATATAATAACCTTAAAATAAATTTAAATATGAAAATATTATAAACTACCTTATCTAATATAATATTTTAAGATTTATAGATAATAATAACATAGGTTATTATAAGAAGGAATTGTTCTTTATAATATATATTATTCTATATTATAAAATCCTATTATATACAAAGAATAAACATAATTAATTTCCCGCTAAAGTCCTTAAATATTTTCTTATTGACAGTAATAAATAATAATTTAATATATCGATCAAAATTGATCATAATTATTTTAGGAAGATCTTAATTTAAATCGGACTTTTATACCTAAGAAATATTATATATTATGCCTTAAGCCTTATTTATAAGATTAATAAATCCCCATAAATTATATATAAATATAACTTTATAATTAATATAAATAGAAAATATTTTTAAAAAATTACCAACATCTTCTAAATCAACCTATTCTGCCCTAATACCTTAATATAAAACCTTTATATCTATAATAGGATAATTTAGGCTAAACATATGGTTATAGTTGAAATCTTGGATTAAGGCTTTTATAAAATAGATATATAAAATATTTACAAAGCTTTCAACTTCTTTTTACATAAGCTTTACCACGTAACATAATATAAAAAACTCTTAAAATAAAATTAAAATCTTCTTTTCTTAAAGTTTTAACAATACCTAACAAAATAAGACTTAGTTATTTCTATATTACCATTGAATAATTATTAAAAAAATAGAATATATAAAAAATTAATATATAATATGGCCATAAATCTTATCTTTATTATTAAATTCTTCAATAAAATAAATAGGCTTATTTATAATAAGAAGGAGCTAATAGAAATCTTTAATTAATAAAACGCTTAGCCTTCTAAAAAATTCATCCTATTATTCTAGAAATATTTTATTAAGATACTTATCGATATATATTAATATTCTAAGCCTTAATATATTCTTCTTATTAATCATAAAATATTACATATTATAAAAATAACGCTATAAGTTATTAAATAATATAAGAGTTTTTGATAAAAGCTTATAATAATAATCGATAGATAAATAAAATAACAAATATAATATCTATTTGTTAATCTGGTTATTGGTTACACCGGTAGGAGCTATTTAAATTATAGGTAAATTAACATTATCTTTTAATAATTATAGGTAAGAAGATATTATTTTTATTAAATAAAATTTTCCTGTATTGTTGTTATCATTTATATATATATAAAAAGGAGGAAGCTAATAACCATAAAGATAACCTTACTAAAAATACTTAAACATAATATTATATATCATATATTATTTTATATTTAATATATTATATGTTTTTAAAGGTATGTTTTTCATGTTAAAATCCTTAGATATCTTATCCTATAATTTATTCTAATAATCTTTAATAATAAAGAACTTATGATAATACCGGTTGATATAAAGTTTCTAATTATAATTAATATCGATATCCTAATGACCTAATAAATTGGCAAGCTCCTCTTCCAATTATAATTTAAGTATCATACAAGTTACTTTTTATTAATCTTTTAAAATAATATTATTTATGGGATATAAAATTTCAAACTTATCCTTTAATTTAATATTAAGCTAATTTTCCTTTTTATAATAGTTATCAAAATGATTATACATTATCCAGCACCGCTGATATATTATTTAATAATTAGGAAATTATTTCCCATTTATATAAAAAACTTATCGTAATAACAGTAAAGATGATTTAATAATAATTTCATATAGTAAAAATTATTATATTAATTATGTGTTTTATTAGAATTATAACGTAAAAATAATATAACATCTTAAGTAGCGTTAAGTATCGAAACTTTCTTTAATTTTTTAGGTTATGATAGGAGAAATTCCACATCTTTAGAAAATCAAAATATAAAATATCTTTTATTTCTTTTAGGCGTTTTAAGTATTTATTATATGATGTTAAACTTATATCTATATTTTTACTTTTTATAATCATATTTATAAGTTGTGTATACGTTTTGGGAGGTGGTAATCCATGTTTTATATTATGTAACTATTCTTTTGTAAAAGAGGCTTAATAGGAGATAATATATTTTTTAAGCTGAATAATCTTATTTTTCAATTAGTTTATTTATTAACTTAAAGATAAAAGAGAGTATAGGCTGCCGATCTAACATATGTGATAAGATGGCTTTTATTATTTTAATATAAGTGTTGATTTATTTTTCAATTTTGTTACAATATTTTACGGCATAATCAATCATAACATCTATATTTATATAAAGTAAGATATTAATATTTATAATCTAATAGAAATTTATTAATAGATTATATTAATTTAAATATATATCATTTTGTTATAGCTTTAAATATTATTACATCCTATCCTTATATTTTTTTAATTTAAAAATATCCTATATTTCCTTTAAGAAATAAAACCGGCATACTGGTAATGGCTTTAATTTTCCCCTCTCGCATATTTATTCTACTATTTTTTTATTTATATAAAGATAATATTAACTTATATAAGCGTAACGTTAATAACGATTTATAATATTATTAAGTTAAGCTTAGGTCAGATTTAGTTTTAGAAAATTAAGATTTAAAAGATTCCCGGTATTTGCACCTTACCCGATAATTTCTGGCTTTAGATTTATAACTATTATATAATAACCTTATATCTTTGCAAATTCCTCCTAAAATTCCAAAAAAAATAAGTCTAAGGCAGGAATACTACTAAATTAATATAACCCATAATAATAATTGTTATTATACCCTTATTACTTATATTTATACCATTAATCTTCTA
This sequence comes from Hypomontagnella submonticulosa, assembly GCA_022984865.1. Taxonomy (NCBI): domain Eukaryota; kingdom Fungi; phylum Ascomycota; class Sordariomycetes; order Xylariales; family Hypoxylaceae; genus Hypomontagnella; species Hypomontagnella submonticulosa. The sequence goes on along the minus strand of JAJKLF010000061.1, from coordinate 63,639 downwards.
AATTAAATTTTTGTTGTAATACGATTTCTTAAAATAACTTATTTTTAGAATGAAAATGTTATACTATAATATAAAGATTTTTTTGTAATAAATAACAAGATATAATTATATAATATAACTTATCTACGGTTTTCTATATTTTAAACTTTGGCATATATTGGTATAAATTTTATTAATATAAATCTATAAGGTTTAATATAATAAAGGTGGAAGGTATACCTAAATAATAAGTAAAAGTTTTATATTTTTAATACTACCGATATTAATAGGAGTAGGTCCCTTTAATTTAATTAACATATTAAAATATCTGATTAAGAATTATTTAAGCCTTTAATTTAATCAGATCGGCTAAGGTAACACATAGCTTTTTTTTATTTATAGGTTATTTATAATGTTTATTAATGAAAAACCAATCTTAATTATAAGCTTAATGTTATATTAATATATTTAAAACAATATATTAGAAGTTATAATATCTTATAAAATAATTATCTTCTTATTATATAACATGTTTAATATATTATTAATAGATGATATGATGTGGGTAAGTCTCCATAAAACTAACTATCCCTTTTAAATAAAAAAATAAGTAAGCAAATAAAAATAAGGCCTAAGATTTATTAAATTTATCTAAAGAAATATGGCAAATTAAAAGTATATATAATTAATAGGTATTTTTAGGATGTTAAAGATAAAGAGGCATTTAATTATTATAATCGATAAAAGGATTAACATAATTTTATAACTACTATAATTCAGATTCCTAAATTAACATATTTAATATTATAGCTTTATTAAAAATATTATTATCTTATTCTTCATCCTTAACAATTAGATTAATATTAGCAATAATACCACTTATATTATCCATTTTATAAATAGAAAGCTAATCTAAAATATTGCCATCTTCAGGAAAAACATTTAAATTTACCTGGTTAAAGGTAAAACCACAATATCCGGGATGGTTATTAAAAAGGAATTAAAGCCATATTTCCATAATATATCTACATACATAGAAGCGATTATAAAATTAGTTAGTTATTGCTAAAGTCTCCTAACTTCCTGCCAGACATACAATTATAATATCTAATTCCTAAGGGATTAAAAAAAACTTATTATATATTTTACCTATATCATATAAGAAATAAATAATATAATTATAATACTTATATTATTAACCTCAAACCTATATATATTAAAGATATTAATAATTATAAGATCTTTAAGTAAATATAAAAAGCTTAAAATAAAAAGCCTTCTTTATGTTAAATTATTAAGTTATCATTAATTCTTAAAATATATATAATTATTTAATATAAAAAGCTATTCTAGAAATTACTTAAATCTAATGACATAATTTTCTTGCCAGGAAAATATCACATATCTTAAAAAATAAGAAAAAAAAATAGATTATAAAGATATTAACGCTAATATATACTTAAGTAATAAATAATTCTTTAAGGGGAAATAGAACAAAAAAATGGTTGAGAATAGAGCTAAAATCCATATAATTATTTATAGAATAAAAAAATGGTTTATATCCATTGTTATCATCTTCTTTATAATATTTCTTATATATGCTATTATATTTTAACGTAATGTTAAACCATTTCTCTTTATATTAATTATATTAATATATTTATTCTATAGTAAAGGTTTTATTAAATATTCTCTTAATGGTTATATCTTCTTTATTTAGAGGAGATTTCTAATCATTATTATTATAAGTAAGGGGTTTTTTATTAAAATTATGAAGTGGTTTATTAGGTTGAAAATATGAATAAGGATAGCTAATAAGGTTTTAGAAATAACGAGGTTGTTTAATAATATTATAAGGTAAATAAAAGCAGTCATATAAGTAATGAGGTTTAGATAAATCATAAAAAAAAATAGTTAAATTTATGGTCATCCCTTTAATTTTCATTCTTAGGTAGACTGTTAGCTTTTAGATAATATAAAAAAAGAGGTTATTCTAAGCCTGTTATACCAACCGGCTAAGGTTATTAATTTATTTTTATAGTAAATTTATTAATAAAGGATTTTGCTAAAGATTCTTAAGCTTATTAACGTAATAACAATTCTTATAAATTTAATGTTTAGAAAGGAATTTTATTATAATGTTATATGAGATAATGGTTTTGCCGGATGGTAGCTTATAACTTATAAGCTTATATAAAAGCTGGTATATCTGAATTTATACACCTACTAAATCGATATATCTTACCAAAAATATGATATATAAGGTTTAAATATTAAGTTAAGGGAAGAATAAAAGGAGTGAGATTAATTTATTTAATTATACATTTATCACCAGCAGTAATAATATAAAAAAGTATACATATTAGCCTTAAAAATTTTATTCTTTATAGGATTAATAATATATATTCTAAATAATATATAAATTATATTTCTATAAAATATAAAAATGATATCTTAAAGGAATTTTCAAAATATATTTATAATTAATGATTTACTTGGTACGTTATATAATTTTAAATAGATTAATTAACGTTATTTACACTTTAAAATTCATTTATACCTTTTTACTACCTATAGTTATAACATATTCTTTATTCAATAAAGTTTATTATATAAATTCAAGCAAAGAAGCTGGCTTAAAAAAAGATAGAAAAAAAAATGGAATTAACTTAAAAATAAAGATATTTATTAAAAAATAAGAAAAGAAAAACAAAGAAAACATACTTAAACAAATATCATAAAATAGATAGTTCTAATCTAATGATAGATAAATGTAGTAGGTATATTAAATAATTATTAAAGTTATTTTAAATAAAGAAAATATCATTAAACTTAAAAGAAAAAAGGTGTGCCTTAATATTATAACTTAAAGCATCACATAACCGTTAAAACCTAAAATATACCTAATCAAAAGCCTAAATAAATTTAACCAATCACATAAATAATAGTAAAACTTTAATTCCTTATTATTTAATCCGGATATAATGCAGAGTTAACATAATACAAGGGTATATGATAAGAATTTCGCTAGTAATTTTCCATAATAATTTTCTCTAACCTTAGCATAATAATGTCCTTCAGACAAATTATAAACAAAATAAATCATTATTAAAAATAATGATAATAAATAAATTTTATATAAAATTAAAGAATTAATTAATAAAAAACTAATTATTAAAAATCATTAACGTTAAAATATCTAATTAGATAAAAATTATATAACTTTATATATAATTAATAATATACTAAAAAACTTTTGATATAAAATGTTACGCAATTAATCGATAAATATAATAAAACCCACCCCTTAATATTAATAAAACTAAAACTTAAAAATAATAAAATTAATATTTAATAACTATTTAATCTAATTAATAAAAAAAATAACGCTAATAAAAATAATTAAAAAAAGTTATTATTTTACGGATATTTAAAAAAAAACCTAATAATAAAGTTACTACTTTATTTTAAAAAATTAATTATTTTAAAAACTAATATTAAGGTAAAAATATTAAAAAAAGCAGTTACTTTATTTAAGATATTTTAAATAATAAAAGCTTTACTTTTTAAGTTATCCTTATTTTATAAAATTAAATTCCTTTCTTTAATTTCCTTTAAACTTTAATTACTTTATTATAAATAATATAAATACGTATATAACTTATTTATAACTTTATTTATAATTTTATTATAATTTAATTTTTACTAAAAATAATTTTATTATTAATTTTAAATTTTTAACTTATAATATTTTTAATATAATAAAATCTTTTAAACGAATTAAAAATTAAATTTATAATTAAAGTAAATTAAATGTTAGATTAATAAAATTTATTAATCACGTAAGTATAAAGTTATATAATAAAAGAAGTGAATTTGTATGTGTTATATTGTATATAAAAATGTAAAAAATAAAATTACTTAAACTTAAGAAAGTAATTTTATGTTTAAAGTTGCTGCGTAAATTAACATATGTGTTAACTTACGCATAAACCACATAACCACACTTTTAACATTAAAAGATAATATGATTAATAATTATTAATATTTTAATTTATTTAAAAGATTTAATTAAAGATTATATAATATTAATATAATATTTAAATAATATATAAAGTTTAAGGAGTTTTCGATTTATTAAGAAATTATCGCTGAAAGTTTAAAAAAAGTAATTTAAAAAAATTCCGATTATTAATAAATATAATTAAATATTAATAATAATTACTTCGATTATAATAATATATTATTTATAGAAAATATAATAACAGCTAAAAATTACTACATTATAATAATTAAAGTAACTTTTATTTAATATTAATTTAATATTATTAAAATTCTTAAAATAATATAATTATTTCTTGTTTAAGCTTAATTTAATTTAATTTATAAATATAAACTTATTAACAAATTATTTAAGATTATTTAAATAAAAAGTAATTAAAAAGATTAAGATTTAATAAGAATTAATAAAGCTTTAATTAATAAATATTTATTAAAACTTAATTATTTAAAAGCTTTATATATAATAAGTAATATAATTAATAATTTTAAATTTATATTGATTATTATTAAAAGATTATTAAAGATTATTAGTTTAATTTAATTTATATAACTAAAGAAATAATAAATAATGCTTTAATTTTAAGTTAAATTCAATAAAATATTAATTAAAAAATTAATAACTAAAATAATTACTAAAAAAAATAATATTAACATTAATTTTTACCTTAACATTAACGCTTATTTTAACGTTAATATTCATTTTAACATTAATACTTATTTTATCGTTAATACTTATTTTATTGTTAATATTTATTTTAAAATTAACGTTAACTTTTTCGTTAACATTAATAATAATAACAATATTATCATCATGAAAATTTATAAATTAATGATGAAAATTAAAATTATCGTATAAAAATCATTAAAAAAATTGAGCAATATTAAATCTGCAGTATATGGTTGATTAAATCTGCAGTGTTTCCTAAAAGGATAAACGGTAAGTGGAAATCCGGCGGCCATACTTTATCAAATGATTAAATATGCAAATTTTAACAAAAATATAAATAACTTCGTATTTAAAAGCTGCATAATTACATAATTACCATAGTTTTAGTTATCTTAATTTAGCGATTTTAAATATATATGTTTCATAATTTACATCCCAGATTTAATTAAGTTATAAAGAATAATATAAAGCTTATAGCGATTTTAAAAACGATTAAGTATAAATATAACTGGAAAATAGCCGGAACCGAAAGCTAGCTTTAATAAAAAGTATAATTTCTTCTAAAAAACCCTTATTTAAACTGGCGATATAATAAATAAAACTTATATTAAAATAATCGTAAAATTAAAAACTTTTAAACGATATTAATTATTAATTGCTAAGGCTTTATTTAAAAAAATTATTTAAGGTTTTATATAAAATCATTATTTTATTAGTTTTAATAAAAAAAACGCTCCGTAAAACGTTTAACCGCTTACTTTTTTAAAAAAACATTACAAATTTAGTCAACTTTATATTACAGATTTAATATTACTTAAAAAATTTAATCATTTTTTATTATAAATAATTTAAGCATTTTAATTAAAATAAATAATATAAGCAAAAATTCTTAATAAGATTTTATAATAAATAACTAAATTTAAAGATAAATTAAATGTTATAATATAAATATTAATATATTAAAAAAAGATTATTAATAATTTAAGTAAATAATTTAATATAATATTTATAACAGTTAATTTTTTTTAAATAATAAAATAATATTAATTTTTTTTAAATTAAATAAAATATTAATATAAATTTTAACTAAAAATAAAAACGATAATAATAATTTTAAAAATAATAATAACAATTTAAAAAATAACATTTAAAAAATGCTTAAAGTTATAAATAAGTTAAAATTAAATGAAAATAATAATTTCATTATTAAAATAATGTTAAAAACAGAATAAAATAATTTAAAATTAAGAAAATATTAACAAAAAGTAAGAAAATTTATCTTAAATAAAATAAAAAATAATAATAAACCATTGGTAAAAAAGGGCAACACTAAATCTGCAGTATGTCCCGAAAAGGTAGGCGGTGGGCGCAAATCCGGGGGCCGTACCCCATCAAACGCATATTTTAACGAAAACGCAAATAACTTCGCATCCAGGGGGACTCAGATTATATAATTACTATATTCCGAATCGTCTCAATTCAGCAATTCTAACCATATATACTTGAATGGATGCATCCTGGATTCGAGGGGGTTATATGGAATAAGAAGCGATTCCAGCTATTTTCAAAACGACTAAGTCTGAATATAGCCGGGGAATAGCCGCAGGAGAGAGCTAGGCCGCCAGGCTCGCTGCCAAATAGCCGCCTCAAACGAGGGATGCAACACATGAAACCTATATCATTAGAATCGCTGAATCGAGCGCTTTTGAATGATGCTAATTATCAATTAAACAGGGTCCTGGATACGAAGTTATTTGAGGTTTTGTTCAAATTCGTGATTATAGTGCTTTTAACGAGGGAGATGCCTGGCAAAACCGCTCCCCGCCTTCCGGATTTGGACCATACTGCAGATCTAGCCTTGGCATACTGCAGATTTTGTGCTGCCTTTAGAAAAGCACACTTTTAAGCGTCGAGGTCCCCATGCGGCTAAGTATACAGTACTTAAGTACTTAGTATCTACTTATTAACAGTTAAGATGTAGGTACGTACGCGGGGTAGCGGGGCACGATTATTATTTTTGAACTTTCCTCGTGTCACATTGATCCAACTCGACAGCCGATACGCGGATCGTCAGAATTATTGTGACTCAATTCCATACCTTCAAATTTCTACTCCTTTTTTCCCCCTCCTCCCCTTCAATTTTCAATTGTGATAGTTGAACGACGCTAGGATAAGACAATATGGCCGACGCTAAGCTCGTCGTAGGCGGGCAAAAACCTGCGAAGAAGGACAAGAAAAATAAAGCGGCTGTAGACGATGGTAGCGCTGGTCCTCTCGAGTTGAATCCACCCCCCGAGTTTATCAAGTCACGTCTCGAATTATTCGACCGCCTGAAGAAGAAATACGACGAAGACATCGCCAAGAAGCCTCGCGAACAGATTACCATCACCCTCCCTGACGGTTCCGTCAAGGTTGGCACGAGTTGGGAGACCACACCAGGAGATATCGCCAAGGGCGTGTCTAATAGCTTATACAAGCGTTCTATCGTTGCCAGGTTGGACGGAGACAAGCTATGGGACTTGGATAGGCCGCTCGAGCAGAGCTGCAAGCTCGAACTGTTGACCTTCGACGACCAACAAGGAAAGGAGGTCTTTTGGCACAGCTCCGCCCACGTACTGGGAGAGGCCTGCGAGAGAAGATTCGGCTGCTCTCTCTGCATCGGTCCCCCTATCGACGATGGCTTCTATTACGAGATGGCTCTACCTGGAGGTGCTGCTGTCCAGCAGACCGATTGGGCCCCTCTGGAGCGTATCGTTACCGACATTGTCAAGGACCGCCAACGATTTGAACGCCTCGAACTCTCTAAACAGGACCTTCTCGACATGTTCAGCTACAACAAGTACAAGCAACACATCATCTCTACTAAGATCCCCGACGGCACCTCCACCACGGTCTATCGTAATGGTCCTTTGATCGATCTGTGCCGCGGACCGCATGTACCTGATACCGGCAGAATCGAGGCCTTTTCCATCATGAAGAATTCGGCATCGTACTTCTTGGGATCTCAGGATAACGACTCTCTGCAGCGTATCTACGGCGTGTCATTCCCAGACAAGAAGAAGATGGCCGAGCATAAGAAGTTCCTCGAGGAAGCAGCCAAGCGAGATCATCGAAAGCTCGGTAGGGAGCAAGAGCTCTTCATGTTCCATGATCTCTCTCCTGGCTCTGCCTTTTTCCTGCCTCACGGTACAAGGATCTACAATACACTCCTCGCCTACATCCGAGACCAGTATCACAAACGTGACTATCAGGAAGGTCCGTAACTTAACAATTCCTCTACTGATCGCTGGTTGGCTAACCCTCCGAGTCAGTTATCACCCCGAATATCTTCAATTCGGAGCTTTGGAAGATCAGCGGCCACTGGGAGTACTACAAGGACGATATGTTTGTCATTAACACAGAAAAGGAGAAATGGGGCCTCAAACCCATGAACTGCCCTGCCCATTTCCTCATGTTTGCCCACTCCCCCAAGGTCTATAGCCAGCTGCCTTTGCGTTTCGCCGACTTCGGTGTCCTCCACCGGAATGAGGCGAGCGGTGCCTTGTCGGGCCTGACTCGCGTCCGACGGTTCCAGCAGGACGACTCTCACATCTTTTGTCGACTTGATCAGGTCACCAGCGAAATTTCCGATCTGTTCGATTTCCTCTCGGAAATGTATGGGCTGTTGGGATTTACTTTCAAGCTTCAGTTATCCACCCGTCCCGAAAAGTTCATGGGCCAGATCGAGACATGGGACAGGGCGGAAGGTATGCTGAAGGAAGCACTGAATGGTTTCGCAGCTGGCCCTGGAGGCGTGTCGTGGACTCTGAATGAGGGAGATGGCGCCTTTTATGGTCCTAAGGTATTTTATCTCGTCTCTCTTGGCTGTATGCGCATTTACTGACCATTGATTAGATTGACATCAAGATCTTGGACTGCTTAAATCGGGTTAGTAGACGACTTTTTTCGCATCCATTATCGAAGATGTGGCACCTGGACATTCACGTTGCCGATTCGAATTGATGAGCTGACACCGGCCCCAGGAATGGCAATGCGCCACTATCCAGCTCGATTTCATGGGCCCTGAGAGTAACGCACCCTTTATCTTACTTCTATATATATGTTGCTAATACTTGCTAGACTTTGGTCTCGAATATATCACGGCCGAAGTTGCTACTGCGAAGCCTAAACAAGATGAGCCGGCCACGGAAGCGACAGAAGCTAAGACAAAGGAAGCCCAAGCAAACGATACGGAGCCGGCAAACCCAGGTGCAAGCGACGGGGAACCCAAAAAGGGAAGAGTCATCAAGCCTTTAAGTCCCGGCTGCGCTCGTCCGGTAATCATCCATCGCGCTATGGCAGGCTCTATAGAGAGATTCATGGGTAAGAGTTCCGGAAAAGGGGCATTGGATTCCATTACTGATGTTGCGTTGTCTAGGTATCCTCATCGAACATTTCGCAGGGAAATGGCCGTTCTGGTTAAGCCCGCGACAAGTGATAGTCATTCCCGTGGGAATGGGTTTCGTACCATACGCACAGGAGGTAAAGACGATCCTCAAGAAAGAGAGGATCTTCGTCGATATCGACACCAGTGGGAACACGCTTCCCAAGAAGGTGCGGAGCGCGCAACTGGCGCAATACAACTTCATCTTTGGTAAGTACCTATATCATATAGATCATCTGCCCTCGCCCTCCTTCTGATTCCCCCCTACCTCATTCCTACGACGGTATGTACTGACAATTGGCTTTCCTCGAATTTAGTTGTCGGGGACGAGGAGATGAGAGGTAGGCAGGTGAATGTACGTTACCGAGACGACACATCGACCCAGGACCGAGGCAAACCCGTATTGTTGGACGAGGCGGTCGCGAAGCTGAAGGGTCTGTTAGCGGATCGGGGTACATACAATCCTTTCCCGTCCGCAAAGCAAGAGGACAAGAAGGCGGCGTGAATTAAGATTTGACCTTACCATAAAAAGCTGATAGACTATCCAGTCGATGAATTCGACAGGTTCGTCATACCGATGAAGGGAGATCTTGAACTTCGCTGTGGCTAGTATTAAGGGTACTCTCCGTTCTCTTTCCATAGCATGCTTGATAATCACCGTTCAGAGGCAATGAGAGTAAAACTTATGCCTTACGAACCCTTTATGTTTAGATACGTTCAACTTGACTATCTGATGATCACCACGCTTTAGACTGAGTTCGAAAAAGAGCAGCAGGGACCACGACCCAAGGCATTAGCCGGGTCGATATTGAGGGCGATCACCACGATCAATTCAGTACATAGTACCTACATGTAGTCAACCTAACATGTCCTCCCTAGGTTTACCTTGGTTATTAATCTGTGACCCCGATGAAGGTTTAATGCCCCGAACACCTCACATCTTGGGTTTCGAATGGGCCCTTATTTCACTCTTACACGATTTTATAGACCAGCTTCTCAGCGCTGACCTTGCCTTGCTGCTGCTCCTCGAAACCGGCCAATATGTCATTAATACCACCGAGCTCTCTCACTCGGTTAGGCTTGATTTTACCACTCGATAGTAAATCGGGTAGCATGGATAGATACTTTTCCCACAGCGCCTTGTCCTGTGGCGTCGCGTCTCCGCAATTATCGAATGTGCCGTATTTCAACGGACGTTCGAAGACCGTGTAGACGATCGTGCTTTCTAGCTTGACCTTCTTGTTCTCTATCTTGTCCCTGACCTCGTTCACAGGGAGGATGGTGACGATGTGGCCGCCTTTCGTCGGCGACAACGCCCTGGTAATGGCCTCCGGCGTTCCGTGTTCGGAAATGCAGTCGAATGCGAACTCTAAGCCGTCATGGGTAAGTCTCCGGACCTGTTCGGGCCACTCGGGGTCCTTGTAGTCAACGACAGCATCTGCGCCCAGAGACTTGAGAAGTTCATGGTTTCGGGGGGACCCGGTGGCGATCACAAAGGCACCGGCCAGCTTCCCCAACTGGACGGCGTAGTTTCCGACACTCGACGTGCCGCCGCTGACGAGGAAGTAGAAAGCGCTCTTGGCCGGTTTACTCGGCTCCGGCAATTTGAGTCTTCCGAACATGGCTTGCACCGCGGTTGCGAAGGCCAGCGGGATGACGGCGGCATCTTGGTACGATACCTCGTCGGGGATGGGGTAGACCAGGCTTGCCTCGATGACGGCGTACTCGGCGAAGACACCCCGAGTAGGCTTCACAGAAGTCCCTTGGACGAAACCAGCGACGCGCTGGCCCCGGCGCCAGTGTGAACCATTGGGGTCCTCGACGACTCCGGCGAAGTCGCAGCCGATGATTCGGCCGGGAGGTGATGCCTGCATTGCCTTCCAGTCTGTTGGGTTCTGGGCGACATAGTGGATCTTGACTAGTATCTCGCCGTCTTCGGGCTTGGGAATGTCTATCTCCTGGACTGCGGCGGTCTTGCCTTCGACGGTGACGAGGGCTTTCATCTTGGCTGCCATTTTGCGTATTATCTGTGGGGTACGGTATTGTTCGCGGTTTATGTGAGGCCGGCGGGAAAAGGAAGAGTGCTAAAGATCTTTTTGAGATCCACTATGTAAAGCTTCATTGCTCCCTGCTCCCTGCTCCTCAGCGCTACTTTTATATGCTTGGATTACATAGTATAGTGGCATCTTGACACAAGCATTACGTAGTAGACGAAGCTTAGCTATGAACAGCTTACTAATTCGATAAATTCGACATTTGTAATACACCTCCTAGATGCATATCATATACCGAGGTTATTCACAATCCCTTGATCCATTCTCCCGTCATCCAATAAAACAGCGTAAACATCGACGCCACCAGCTGCATAGGAGCGGTCTCGGACGCTCACCGAAACAAAGTTGTCCCGTTCGTTCAACGACATCCTCATGGGTTATTACTCATAATGATTCTGCACTTTCAGCCCCTTGAACTCGAAGGATGTGCCCTGGCGCTTCTCTAGAACCGTCTTGTAGTGCACGTCTTTAACTCGTGCTCTCACATACTCAGTTCCAGAAACCACTGGCTTATTAGGGTCCTTGTCTTCCGGGGGAATAAGTCCAAGGCGATCCAACAGTGGTGATGGTACCGTCTTCATGGGCGTGTTAGCACCGGGCCTGCTGAAGTAGAGTAGTCCAAGGCGGGGGATGTCGATCTGATCCTTCGGCGGTGTAACCACTCTGTGGACGGTAGACTTGATGAAGCCTATATGTTATTTATTAGTAAGTCAGATGTTCTACTATGTACGACGACATTCAACTCACCATTTGTAAGGAATGTCAGGGTATCCGCCGCGTTACAAGTGACTACAATCCCAGAAGTTAGTTAGTTAATAGTAACTCGCATGTACCTAGGTAGTCATTGACTGGGTTCGTAGTTAGGTGATGTTGCCGTGTGTTTTCTTGATATAAATAAAGAGTGATCTGTAAGGGCTCCGTTCGAGGGATGGCAAAGAATTCTCCTGACTATCAAGGTTGACTCACTACCGCCATCTACGGGGCTCACATATTTCCAGTCGCCCTCCGGGGTGCGAATCTGCAGCCCAGCAACATACTGCGAGAATAGCAACGTCAAGCTGCCGAAATCAGTATGGCCGCCTTTGGAGTAGGCTTGGGCCTTGTCCCATTCTTCTTGGCTCCTGACGTTGTAAATCATATAACGGAGGTGGTCATCAGACTCCTCGTCATACGCATGCGCATCTGCGAGATAGTTCTCTGGAAGCTCAAGGATGACGGAAATCAAGACGAAGAGCTTCCGGATCACCTTTTCCCACAGATCTCTGTGGAAGGAAGCGATCTCGTTCCAGTTCTGTTCGACAATTCGATGCTTGCCAACATTGGCATACGCGCGAATAGGTTTGGGAATGTTCAACTGGTATACCGTAAGTTAAGTACATACATGTATGTACTGATGCATGCGGGAGTTACGCTACCATCTCCACGTTCTCTTTAACCCCAGTGTCGCCAATCCACCGAGAATTCTCCCTATATCCGAAGTACTCGCCTTCAGCAAAGTTGCAGGGGAATCTTCGCTTTTCTTCTAGGGGCTCTTTGAAAAAGGTATTCCCGAAGCTGAACTGACGGAGTACACGTTCATCGTCGATGCCCGTGTTGATCACGGACCAGAATCCAACTCTGGTAACGGCGTCGTACAGTTGCTTGGCGAGCTGCTGCTTGCCACCTGGCTCGTCAAAAAGTGAGAGATCAATGACTGGCAGTTCTGCCAATTCGAGCTCTTCCGAGGTCTTCTCCGGGCGGGTCCATGGCTTTACTAGAACTTTGCTACCATCGAACTGATGCAGCGGCGGAGTTTCAAGAGCAATAGGTGCCATTTCGACTGAGTTACTGCGGTCCGTTCGTTGATTTCTCGAGTGAACCATGCCCCATAGGTTAGTTAGTTAGTATAGGGCAGATTGCCACCACGTCTTATACCATTTCCAAAGTCTAGCTATAGCTACTGATAACAGAATAGTCTTCTATACGAGTCCACCTCTCAACTGAACTATTTAGTTGTGTATAACCCTTCTTGGAACTATAGCATATACCCAGTAGTCTGATTGGTTATGTTGCTTGGGGGTTGTGCGGGGGCGGTTGCGTGCTTGGTGTTCTCATCAACCTCATCATAGGCGTGCTAGGAAATCCAGCAATGAGATCGATGAATTCCCCGGAATCCCTAGGAAAGTCCCGAAACTACCGGATATCCCCCATAGCGGCCACAAGCGCGTGGTACCTAATGACGACTTGAATGGGTGTTACCGGAGCACGGTCTCCCATACCCCGTCTAAACCCCCGTCTGACCCCCCGTTTTCACCCACCCGCCGAGTGCTCAGTGAGCAGCCAGTGTGAAGGAAAGATTGGGAACTACTCTATCCCATTACACCTTCGTATAACATAACGCAATATAGCACCAGAGGTAGTGTCTAGACCACGCTTGGCGAGATGCTGCTAGCCCCTTATACTTCCTCGGGCCGTGTCGTCTTGTCAGGTATGTAAAGGGCTTCGACCGTCAGCTCGATCTATGATTTTCTTGTCCCTGTCCCCCGGGACACGGTATTGCCTATCTGTCTCTCTAAAGGAATCGGCCATTTATGATATAGATAGTGTGTGATTCACTGTCTGCTCGGCCAGAATCGATATGACTTTCAGCAGAAGTAAAGTCGATACAATAGTCGATGACACAACAATCTCGGATCGGGACGAAACCGCCGGGGTCGTAACGGGTCGCGAGCTATCAAGCGACGACACCGCGCTCGAGAAAACTGTCATGAGGAAAGTTGACCTCTGGCTAGTTGGCTTCTATTCGCTGGTATACGTTTTCAGAGTCATCGACTCAGCAAACTACTCCAATGCAGCTATCATCAATCTTGAGAATGGCACCGGAATCAAGAAGCAACTTGGGCTCAGTCCCTCGCAGTGGGCGTGGACCTTGTCTATTTTCTCTTACAGTTATATGATCTTCGAACCGACGAATACCCTTGCGATGAAGGTGTTTTCTCCGTCGAGGTGGATGTTTGTTCTTATCCTCGGCTGGGGCATATCTGCCTGCTCGTCTTCTGCGGCGCAAGACTTTACCGGGGTAAGGAAACGTCCAGATTACAAGCCTCGGGGTGGTTGGCAATGTGATAGATGTTAACGTAGCGTGCTTAGATGATGTGTGTCCGATTCGCCATAGGGGTAGCTGAAGCAGGCTTTTTCCCTGCCGTGCTATACCACATGGCCTTTTGGTGGCGGCCCACCGAGATGCCACAACGAATCGCCATATTCTACTCGGTTGGCCAACTTTCACCAGCGGTGAGTGGCTTGTTGGCCTACGCTATTGGATTCATGGTATGTTTACTTATACTTTCTTACTCACCCTTCGTAGCCTGGGGGCTGTTTCAAGCTTGAATTACTATCCAGCTGGTGCTCGTACTAACTCGCCTACCTCATAGGATGGAATAGGGGGTCTCGCTGGCTGGCGATGGCTTTTCTTAATTGAAGGCTTACCCGCCATCGTCCTCTCCGTTGGAGCGCTATGGCTGCCAGATTACCCAGAGACGGCTCGGATTCTCACGGAAAAGGAGAAGGTCTTCCTCCAAGATCGCCTTGGAAAATCTGCCCCATCGGGTAAGAAAGGGCACTGGGACTTTAACTCGCTAAGAAAGCTCGTTAAAGATCCGACTTTTTATACCTTTACCGTATACTGGATCTGCCACGGAATCGGTGGTTTTGGTGTTGGCACAGCTCTCCCTACCGTCATATATGAGCTCGGCTTTACGACGACGTCTAATTCGCAGCTAATGAACATCGTAAGCCCGTAAATTCAAACAATCTTGGAACTAAGCCTGTTTACTGATATTAACCCGATAGCCTCCGTACGTCTCAGCCTTCATCTTCCTTAATGTCGTGGGCCATTTTCTACACAAGAAAACCATTCGGCCCTGGACTACCGCCGTGGCAAGTAAGTAGTGCTCGACACCAGCTTTGGACGTGTTATCTCGTACACAGTATTGATGATTTCGCAGTTGAGTCGACGATAATCGTGTCCTATATAATCCTCTACACGGTACATGTTCCCGTTGTGAGGTACATCTTCCTAATTGTCGCCGTATCTTGCGCGGGCTCGGCTTATCCAGTGATCTGGCCCGAACGTATCAGAGCGCTTGAGGGTACGGTTGGATCCGGAATTGGCATCGGCTGGACAAATGCGATGGCACAGTTTAGTGGCGTTGCCGGTCCCCATGTGTTTAGTACGGTCTTTGGCCCGACATACCACGTATCGTATGGAATATGTCTTGCGTTCCTGTGTGTAGGTATCGCGGCTATCCTTACCTCATGGTTGCTTGTATGGCGAAGGGATCGCGAGATGCGAATGGAGAGAGTCGAAGCGGGCGGGGGAGCGTCTCATACTACCATCACACAGGTTTAACTTAGAGTGATGCTATTTGCAGATTAGTTTTCCCTCCTTATTTGCAAATTACATTACAGATTACTTTTGGGACCAGTTGGTAGCACCTGGTCACGCCTGTCCGGCCGTAACTCATAGATTTAGGAATAGCGTTAAATATATCCGTATAAGGGCTCTCTCCTTCTCGGGCTTGGCTATAGTTTTAATATTATACCAACAACTATAAAAGGCTCTTTGATGTCGTCGCTGACGTCGCTAGAACTCAGATTATATCGTAATATGGAAGGAGTATTGGCCGACGTCTAAGCGCCTGATAGATGAGGCTAGATGTAGCCGGGTGAAACCAGGTGGGCTTAAAAGTAATCCGTAAATAGCATCACTCTTAACTTATTAATATTTGAATATAGGCACGCGTAATATTTATGCATCATTCCGTCGTCGCTTGCGTCTATCAAGACACATGAAGTAGCTGGCATTTATATTTCAAGTAGTGATACTTGTTCGAAATGAGGTACGAATTGATCACTCCTCGTTGTATTATTCCTTAGCGATGCTTGGGAAAGAAGAAAAAAAAATAGGTTGTTAGCTAACTTGCTTGATCACATGGTGGTATGCGATTGCCATACTATAAAAAATATGCGACAACATACAAAAAACCCCTGGTCCTGGTGGGGATTGAACCCACGACCTATGCATATCTCATTACAAGACTGTATAAGAGCACCATGCTAACCACTGCACCACAGGACCGTTTCTGAGCGGGGCATACACTTCTCAATTGAAGTGGCTTGGATAATTGTCGGCTGAATGGCTAAATATGTTATATTACCCACCGCCAACACACATTATTTTCTTAGACATGAATTCCGAGTCAAATTTTTAGTTCTTCTTTTCTATTTTCGCTTCTGGAATTTTCACTTGTTTTCCGTGCCGAGGCTCGTCAACATTGCTAGTTACGCGATCTAAGGCTTACGTATATGGAGGATGACATACAGTTTCGATCGGGTTCCAAGCATTATTCCGAGTAGAATGAATATTCATCACGACATGTACCTATCGCGATACCAAGTGGTAAGCGTACGGGATTGAAAGCCTTGCCGTGGAGTTGGATTATAAATCAGTCCGGCGATTCGTAGATGCCACAACGGCATAGTTACTGCATCTAGTTACATACGTCCGGGCGACATTACCTTCTAGAATTTTTTTGCCTAGGCATGTGGGACTTGGCTTGCTCGCTAGCTACCTAGGTAGAGATAATTATGGGAAAAGGCCAATTGAAGTGCATGAGTCTGGTACATGTAAATACACGGAGGGAATCTAATCGGTCGTTGCGATGTGGGCTCGCCTAGTCGTAGATACCACAGTATTAAGTATTGAGAAACCAAAGACGTCATCTTTCAATGTTCCTTGATAGACTGCATTATTTTGCTACCTACCTTTGAGAGCAAACGTAATACGGGGTATAAGAAGCATATTAGAGACGTGAATCCCGGTCGGTCCTAGGTACCTGGCAATATAAAACCTTTCGTCTCGACCACTTGCTAGGCTCGCTGTTTCGTAACCTCGGCTCCTTGACGTCGCTGTGATCCTATCCATCATACATAGTACAGAGCAGCTAATCAACCGGAGGTAATCTCATCATGACGGCAAACAAGACACTTATTTTCAAGAAGGTCCCCACCGAATTCCCGGTGCCGGGTGAGCACCTGGCCGTCGAGGACCGGCCAATCGACCTCGAAGCTGAGGCTCCCAAAGGCGGCCTTATTGTCGAAATCCTCTATGCCTCCTTTGACCCCTATCTCCGTGGTAGGATGCGGGATCCCAGCAAAAAGTCTTACTCGCCGCCTTTCGACATCGATGGCCCCTTTGTCAACAGCACCGTCGCTCGAGTGCTCAAGTCAGACAACTCGGATTACAAGGAGGGCGACCTAGTAGTTGCCTTTCTCCCTATCGCCGAGTACGCCAGGATCCCGGATCCCTCAGCTGCTCACGTGCGCAAGATCAACAACCCGCATAATCTTGACCTCGGCATGTTTCTCGGGCCGTTGGGAATGCCCGGTCTGACCGCATATGCCGGTCTGCATAAGATCGGGCAACCTAAGAAAGGGGAGACCATATTCGTCAGTTCGGCCGCGGGTGCGGTTGGACAGGTTGTCGGTGAGGTCGCTAAGAATCTAGGGCTCAAAGTCATTGGCTCTGTCGGCTCTGACGAGAAGTTGGACTATATCATTAAGGAGCTCGGATTCGACGGTGGCTTCAACTATAAGAAAGAAAGCGCATTTGACGCGCTGCCCCGCCTTGCGCCTGACGGCATCGACATCTACTTCGAGAACGTCGGAGGCGAGCAACTCGATGCTGCCCTTAACAGCATGAATACTGGTGGAAGAATCCCTGTTTGTGGAATGGTGCGTTTCCTTTACTTCTAAACGTTTGGTTATAAGGACCTCCCCACTAACGCATGTTGTAGATCTCCGGCTACAACCAGCCGGCCGACCAGAGATATGGTGTCAAGGGGTTGTTCCAGCTAATTCCGAAGCTCATAACAATGCAGGGTTTCCTTGTCGGACAGCCCGAATTCGGGCCTGCGTATTTCCAGGAACACCAACAGACCGTCCAGAAGTGGGTCGTAGAAGGGTCGTTCAAAGCTAAGCTGCACGTCACTGAGGGTATCGAAAACGCTGCGGAGGGATTCGTTGGTATGCTAAAAGGCGACAACTTTGGGAAAGCCGTCCTGAAAATTAAATAAGGGGGGTCGGTGTGCTTGAGACCCAGGATATACACATGTAGGATGTATGTAAGCGTAGGGTTAGCGCGATGGACTGGGCATTGATGCTGCCCTATCGCCCGCCTCGGGAAAGGGTTAAGGAATGGGATTAATCTCGCAAGGTTTACTGTATGGGCTGTGATCTCATAGAGCCCGCATGCTTGAGCTGGTGTTCAAGATGGCCGTATATGAGATTTACTCTACGCACCTAATGCCCCGTGAATATCACAGGGCCTTCTTAAATATTGAATGTACACACATACGGCAACTTAGTCCAGTGGCCAGTCAGTTCGGAAGGCCGAAAACTGAATCGTATCCCACGATTGATTGACCAAGGCCTGTCCTGTCACCTTTGCCCCTTTAATTCACTCGTATAAATCGACGCCCTAGTTTCAACTCTGGGGCAATTAGGTCTAATCATAATTATCGTGACATCTCTGAACATAGACTGGGGTATGTGATCCGACGCCAGAAAATGCACCCAATCAAGCAGACGCGCCCCTGATACCCCTTTTTGGATATCGGTCTCCTAACAACGCCATTTCCTGATGATATGACTCGCGAACAAGTTTAACTTCATGGTCGGCTAAACCCTTGTTTAGCCTGCGATTGATTAGCTGCCGGAACTAGGATTGAACGCTGGGGTTCGAATGACTTTACCTTCATCTGCTCTATTCTGGCCTTGAGTTGGCTCGTGACTTCTGCTGCCCTCTTCCAGCTCTCGGCGCCGTTGCTGACTCCACCGCCGGCCACCGAACTCGTGCCGGACCCGGTGCCATGCCCGGACCCTTCATCTATTGGCGCGCTCCTGAAGCCACGAGCAGGGCTACCCCTTCCACTTGAGCCGCTGCCGTATCTCAGCTCGGGGCTCAACTTGCTTCTCGGGTAGTTGTGGGGCACATCGCCATTTTCCTTCTCTTCCGACAGCGTGCTAGTGAAACTCATCCTATTGGTTCGAACGCCCGAGTAGTTTGCGCCGTCTCGGTAGATGCCCATGTCATCAGGAGTAGGACTAGTCATCCCCGGACTTCCCATCGCTCCAGAGACGCCTAGCCCCTCAGCTCTACTGAGTGCGCGTTTGAGGCGCTCCAGTTCTCGCCGGAGTCTCTCGTTGACTTGTTCAGCCGCTTCTGCGTCGCTCCTCGCTCTGACCAACTGCGTCTCCTTTGCTTTGATGCTAAGTACGTCTCTGGTGTGATCTTCAATGAGCCCGGCGTTTTGGTTTTTGAGTTCTTGTATTTCCGACAGGAGCTTGCTTCGCTCATGCCGCATCTCATCAGCCTGCTTGGTCAGTCGTTCGTTTGCCGCGCGTAGCTCCTCCAGTTCGGCGCGCTCCATAGCCGTGAGCCCGCTCGATGGGGGTGGGGATGGGGCCGACGGGGCTGCGGCTGGTGTGGAGGCCGGTTTCGCTAATGATCGTGCGGCAAGACCACCCCGCCCCAGCCCAATCCGAGGTTTCGGAGGAGGCGGTGATGCCGGGAGCTCCTCATCTTCGACGGGTGGTGGTGGAGCCGCAGCTGCTGGCGCTCTTCGGGGGGATGCCACACCAGGGGGGGCAATACGCCTCTGTGGTGCTTTTAGTCCGGATAAACCAGAGGGCTTGGGCATACCAAGCTTGCTTCCCGGGCCAGTCCGGGATGCTGGCTGCGGTGTAGGAGGGGTGAATTCGGCTACAGGTTGAGGAGGGGGGACGGGAGCGGCTGGCGTGGCTTTCTTGGCGGCTCCGGGAGCCTTCTTAGCACCGCCACCGACAACCTTTTTTGGACCGCCGGGTGGGCCCCGTGCTGCCGGAGCTGGAGGCGGCTTCGGCTTG
This sequence comes from Hypomontagnella submonticulosa, assembly GCA_022984865.1. Classification (NCBI taxonomy): domain Eukaryota; kingdom Fungi; phylum Ascomycota; class Sordariomycetes; order Xylariales; family Hypoxylaceae; genus Hypomontagnella; species Hypomontagnella submonticulosa. The sequence goes on along the minus strand of JAJKLF010000061.1, from coordinate 43,508 downwards.
TCTTTGGCCTTGACCTCGGCTTTCTCGAAATACTCCTTGATTTTCGTCTTCCGAATTTCGTCCAGACCTTCTAAGTGAGGGTTCATGGCACGTTCGCCGATAATTTTCATAATTGTACCTAGGACCTCGGCACCCCCCGATCTCAAACCCTCACTGGACTCCGAGAGCAATTTCTTCGCGCCCTCGACGATGCTGGCAACTTCTTGCTTGCTGGGGGCCACCCGGGTGGTCCGAAGACAGCGAACAAGGAATTTCATCGTTCCTTCTTTCACCTGAGGATTTTTGTGGCCGAGAAAAGAAAGGATATCCTCTAGGCATTCGGATAGACTTGTTGCGAGGAAAACTTGATCTAATGCGGCGCCTAGTGCATCGGCGACAGACTGCTTCTTCTCCTTTAGACGCTCCATGATGGGCTGCATGACTATCGATCGGTACTTGCCATAACTTTTTCGAAGACCCGCTGCAAGGACCTCGATACATTGAGCCGCTTGTGTGACAACCGCGATGTTGGCGTCTTTCATACATTTTGCTAGGCCGCGGTTAATTTCGTTGAAATCGCCATCTTTGATTCTCGGCACGTTGATCACGGCGTGGAGCGCCTCGAGAGCCTCCTTACGCTCTTTCCATTTTGAAGATGCTAGATTTTCATGGAAACCAGCCGGAACCTTCGATAATACGTCTTGTGGTTCGGCGAGGTCGAATGCGTCGACTTCGGCTGGCTCGTCAGCACCGTCGTCGTCATCTATCTCCTCGTCAGCCCCAGCGGCCGGTGCTCGGGCCTTAGCTGCTTGCTGAGATCGCAGTAGACGTTCTTGCTTCGGTGGTGGCTCTGCCTTGATCTTTTCGAACTGAGCTTCCAAGTCGGACTGCTGTGTTGGTTTCAGATCACCCCAGAACATGGGCTTCATCGCATCCCTCAGCCATCGATAGAATTCAACGGCCAAGTTAGTTGCCTCGGCTCGAACGTTCTTGTCTGCATGCCCAAATGCTTTCGGGAGGATCTTAAGGACCGGCTTTGGATCGGCTACTTTGCAGCCATAATTATGGAATATAGTGGTGAGTGCTGCTAGAGCTGCAGCAATAACTTTGGGTTGCTTTGCGTTTATGGCGGGAAGTATGTCTTCAACAACGGGATTAGCAACATCGAGTTCGATAAGGAGTAACAACGCTTCGATCGACGAGGCTTTAGTAGCAGGCCTCGTGGATACGAGACCTTTTTCGACGATTGGCGTGATGACTTGGCCTCGCGAACGCGTGCAGCACTCTTTACCACCGAATTTAAGGAATGCGCAGAATGCGGCAATGCCATCCGACTGCGCAGCCACGTTCGAATCTGCGACGGCTCCCTTCCATAAACTCGGATCTTGGTTGAATGGCCTAAACGCAGGGTCGTATTCGTCCGGAGTGGTCTCGAATTGTTGTGCCGCCTCTTCGTACGCCTGCTTGCGGACTTTCCATACCTAACGAACGCGGTATCGTTTAGCAACAGGCTTAGGGGATTATAGGAGAATATACGCACTTTATGCACCCATCTCTCTGTTAAGGGCAGAGAGCTGTAGTCTGGCTCTCCATCGGCCATGTTGGGGATAGTATAATCGTCGTCAGGAATTGGCGGTGGAAGGGTATATATCCTGTGATCGAAGGAGGACGAGGCACGCTTTGGTCTGGAGCGATTAAGTGATAGGGTCGAGGCTACTTTTCTTATTAGCTTCGGTAGGACTGGCCTCTTTGGGAGGTGAAGATGCATTGTGTGCTGCAGATGTTGCGAGAACCATGTGGCGGAGACAAAGAGAGGGGTGATAGACAGCCGTTCTTCCTCGTGTATCGTTTCCCGTAGAAACAGCTACTAGGAATAACAGTGTCGTCACTGCTTTGTCGAAACAGTGGAATAGCCAGAAATTTGCTGACAATATAACGGAATAGACTGATACCGTATGCAACGTGTTGTGGTGTCGAGTAGGTTCAGATTGACTGACGGGGAACAAGCAACAGGCAAGGCCACGAAAGGGGCAGGCAGGATAGACGTACATTGCTTTCATGGAAAGTAGCTTAGAGTTGCTTTAGGGTATAGGCCAATAGACAGCTTCGCTTTGTGTTTACACCTTCCTACCGCTCGATGTGGAAAGCTCAAAGACTTCGATGTTGCAAGTTACGAATTGAATTTGCGGGGGGGAGCGTTCTACAGTTGTAAAGACTGCTTTATGTCAACAGTGCAGATGCGCGATACCGGGAGATGGGTATCCTGGACGGAAATGCAGCAGGTACCTGGGTAGGTATTGGTCGATTATTATACTTAGATAGGACGTAGGAGTTTTCGAGGGGTGTTTTTTTGGACGACGATGACGACGGGAGGTGTTCAATGTTGTTTTTCGATTTATTATTCTATATGCCAGAGTCTATATCTAATTCGCTCTTGCACTCATCTATGCATAATTGGTATCATTGGCCGAGTCTGACATAAATATGGAGACAACAACCCTGACGTAGCGCCGCTTGATTTACTCATAAGGTAAGTACTACCTATTTTGGTAGGGGTTGCCATCAGGGCAACCGATTCGTACCGCACACATGCCTCCGTCTTATCCATCAGCCCCATACATATGTACAGTATACAATGTTGACAGCTCGATCGTTGGGGCCAGTGCACACCACCGGGACGACGCTGTAAGGTACAGGGTATACCCCTCGGCCCCACAGAATTTATTCATTGAAGATTTTAGGATCAATTGATCAGAGAGCGAGTGGTATCCTCGACTATTAAACTTTCAGTGGATTAAACTAGAATTTCGGTTTAAGCTTCAATTTTACCATAACCATAACTGGATAAGCTGGATGTGAGTGTTTGCATAATGCGGATTGCCAATATTATCATCATGATGTTGATATCTCATTGACAAAAATTTAGGTCAGGAATATTGAAGCTTTAGATGTCACGAACATTGAATATCAAAACACATAAATATTACTAGGTAGTTATACATAGGTAATGCATGCATTAGGTACCTAGGTAGATGTGGAAAGTAACCCTAACAATTTGGTGGGGAACCAACATGTACCTTCCTGATGATAGGTACTTACCTGTAACTGATGCATGAATGATAATGGTGGATATACCCAGGGCCTGCGTGTTAATTCTACATTGATATGTGGAGGGGTGTGGCTTATATTCATCTCAATGCTCCTCCCAAGTCGCCGAGCCATGTGGCTTCACATGTTCATATCCATCTAATGTTCCATACCTTGTTGGGTTGCCCTCAATCATCGCTAGACCAAATTAATGTGCTGTGTGCATCGCTGGAACACCAAGAAACAAGTCAAACGTCTCGACATATCTTTTTCTTTTTCCTTGTCTCCCTTTTAGAGGCAGTAGGATAACGAATACTGGTCCGTCTCTTTTTTTTTCTCTTTTTCTCCCGGAAGAAATCGATATGCCTCCCTTACCATACGATACGGACTCGTCTACTTGATTGATCCATTAGTTTTCTTGTACTCTGAGCAACGATAGTTTCAATTGCATCTCTTCGGTACATCTCAGTCACGAAGTAAGCAAGTTCGATATATAACAACTTCCTCTAGCTAAAGTGTCAAGTCGTGGACCCGCCTTGTTCCCTCCTATCTCCCCTCCTTACCTATTAATATCTATAGCATTGTGCTATCCATAGTATTGGCTCTGTTCGCCTGAGGTTCTAACCGCTGCTCTCAGAACCCTGCCAGTCGTTTATAGGCTTCTCCATAGTATTGACTCAGACACCTCCTCTAGTTGGGTAGGCGGCCCCTATCTGATCTGGTATAGAGCTGCCGTTCGTCACGAACAGCAGATATCGGCGCCACGTCAGCACCACCTGGATCTTCTTTGTGTGGTCTTTTTAGTGGCCGTGCATTGTCGCAACGGCTCCTTTCTTTGTTGTTACTGTTTACTTCTGCGAACCGCCTGTACCGTCTACAGTTATACTGATCGCCGTATCTTTATCTAGCACCTCAACCCGTTTGCCTCGCTGGGCCTATAAGCGCCTTCGAGGGGTGAAGTGGCCAAGATGAGCCAAATCCTGACTTCTCGACAAGCTGAAGAGCTGTACGTTTTCGACTTTGGTTTATCCTAGTTATGTGGTATGGGGGCAGTAAGATGTGGTGCTAACCTATGCGGAAGACATAAAGCTATAATTGCGTACCTGTCGTCGAATAACCTACCCAACACAGCAGCCGCTCTGCGAGATGAACTCAACCTTGGCGATACCTTCGACGCCGCCACTTCCAAGAAATACGAAGGTCTACTGGAAAAGAAATGGACCAGTGTTGTTCGACTGCAAAAGAAGGTACGATTATAATACCCTTACGGATGAAAACCAGCCGCCTATACTGATACAAACTGCGTGGGTATTAGATCATGGACTTGGAGTCCAAGACTGCTTCACTACAGTCCGAGTTAGATAACGCGACGCCCACTTCCCTCTCCAAACGAAACCAAGACCCGTCCAGCTGGCTTCCACGGTCTCCGCCACGACATACGCTGGAGTCTCATAGAGGCCCTCTTACCTGCGTCGCCTTCCATCCTGTTTTTTCTTCATTGGCCACTGGTTCCGAGGATTATACTATTAAAATATGGGACTGGGAATTGGGAGAGCTGGAGCGGACGATAAAGGGGCATACGAAGGCCGTGCTGGATGTTGACTTCGGTGGTCCAAGAGGAGGAACACTGCTGGCATCTTGCTCAAGTGACCTTACTATCAAATTATGGGACCCTTCCGACGAGTATAAAAATATCAGAACTCTTCCTGGACATGACCATAGTGTTAGCGCTGTCCGATTTATACCTTCCGGCGCAGCGGGTGCACCGAGTTCTAGCAACCTTCTAGTGTCCGCCTCTAGAGATAAGACACTACGTATATGGGATGTGTCGACGGGCTATTGCGTCAAAACAATACGAGGGCACGCCGATTGGGTCAGAGACGTTTGCCCTTCTCCAGATGGCCGCTTCTTATTGTCTGCAGGCAACGACCAGACTGCCCGCCTCTGGGATATTTCGCTTTCGAATCCGGAAAGCAAACTAACGCTGGTCGGTCACGAGCATACGGTCGAATGTTGCACTTTGGCCCCCCCGTCCACATACCAATATCTCGCTCCCCTTGCCGGGCTGAAGAAACCGCCACCGATGTCGAGCACTGCGGAGTTCATGGCAACAGGTTCTCGAGATAAGTCGATACGCCTTTGGGATGTAAGAGGCAACTGCATAAAGACCCTCGCTGGGCACGACAACTGGGTGAGAGCTCTAGTATTCCACCCAGGCGGGAAATATCTGCTCAGTGTATCCGATGACAAGACATTGCGTTGCTGGGATCTGTCTCAGGAGGGGAAGTGTGTCAAGACGCTCGTGGACACGCACGATCACTTTGTGTCATGCCTGAGGTGGGCACCAGGTATCATACGGGAACAAGCAGCAAACGGATCGAGCGAGGGGCAAAATGGCGCGTCTGTAAATGGTGCCGCAAAAGCAGCGGCGGCAGCAGGTGCTGATGTGCAAATCCGATGCGTTATTGCAACGGGATGTGTAGACTCCAAATTGAGAATATTCGCCAATTGAGATCACCAGCATGGCGTATGATAGGAGTTGGAAAGACGCATGGTTCCAGCGCCGCCCAATGGCTTAGGCCCCCCGAGACCTGGACGGTTTTCATAGCTGTCCTACGGAGTCATAAAAGGCTAAAGGCTAGGGCGTCTGAAGAGGTTCCTCCCGGAGTATCGCCGTTATAGCATAGCTCGAAACACCTGGTGTTCTATTGCGCGGCGCTGGGATAGTCCAAAGATGGACTCCGACGCCTACTGTTCGGAAGGTTACGGGATGGGGTTGGTCGATGGGAAGGGGTGAAAGCTGGCTTGACGAGGGAAGAGGCGACGATATCTGGCGGAGTTGAAAATTCCAAGGTTGGCGCCATCTTCTGCGCTGTTGTCGTTGGCCTTCATCAGGCTGATAAATGATGACAAGAGTACGCTAGATATGGAAGAAAATAGATACCCAATCATTTGCATATCGAGGCTTGAATATATGGTCTAGCGTTGAGATATCTATTTGCTTTCATCTCACTGGTGCCGTACGAGGTAAATAGTGAAAGGTGCCGGAATAGGAATCGGGATATATGAAAAGTCTAGATCAAATTTTGTTGCCTTGTTACCCGCCAGATTCCTGAAGGTCCACGGGTAGTACATCTTTCAGATAGATAAACTTCAACGTCCGTCTATTAGTCGGAGTCTTATAACGTTGAAGTAAACGTTTCGTGTGGCTTGTGACTTGTACGTAGTACTATGTAGTATGAGATTGGTGAGGTACCTAGTAACCATGGCTTGGAGTGCGATCACAGCGCCAATTCACATGACTTGAGAGAAGTTGTGGGCCATTTACGCCGGTTAGAAAGGGCAGGTTCTCGATCTCTCAATGTTGGGAAAGTAAGTGTACGGATGACTAAGATGTAAGGCAGTTGCGCTCGTCCTCCGCAATCAAGTCCCCGGCTAATTAAGACCCAACCAGGTAAAACCTAGTTCCAGGTCCACGTCGACTCCCCCCTGATTCCCGGAAGTTGAATGGATGCAACTCAAACTCATCGGGCTGACATTTCCTGCTTCGATACCTACTAACACTGCTTTGCTTACCCCTACCTACCTATCTAAAACCTACCTACCCACCTCGACTCGCCTACAACCTATAGCTTGATATTGGTCTAACTTTCCACCCTTTGTTGCCTTCATTTGGCTGTTCTCTTCGTATTTGATTTCATAGAGGGACCTTTACACCGTACTGTATCGTGCCACTAGGTACTTTATCGTACAGTGCTTTACTATACCTTACCTAGTTTAGCGACAAACAACTAAAATTCCAGTCCCGCGATCGCTGCCTGACCATATCTTTGCTCTCTCGCTACAGTACTGGCACACAGACGTTGGAATCTGGATTCACTTCTGTCGTGCGATTGGCTTACGTAGTTTATTTTCTTTAAGGGGCTCAGAGGTGCGAATATACCCTGGTGTCAGAGCAACAAGGTAATAACCATTCTATTACGACCGACCGACCGACCGTCGGAAGAAGAAAAAAGCACCAGTCTTTAAAATTCCTGCCTAACCAGTGTCCACGCACGTGGAAGCCCACATAACTTGCGCCAGTGACGATATTACATTTATCTCGCCCTTTTCCCCGCCGCAACCAAATTGCATTCGACCAAGCAGACCAAGCCAACCTAGACCAAACCGGGCGAGGAAAGGCTTTCGCATGCCGAATCCCAAGTCCTGCGCCCGTTACCGATCTGCATTTATCTTTGCATTCCCATATCCAACTATAACCGATCTCCTAGCCCTGTCGCTCCAGTGCCGGTTCAGCCCAGCCGGCGCAGTGACATAGGGCGTTCCCCCCAAATCGCAACTCAACATGTTTTGGAGGTTTGGCGGTTACGCCAACATCTCGACTATCGATACCATCCTCGATAAGCCCGACTTCCAACTCGAAGATCTCCTTGATGAGGGCGACCTGATCCAGGAACTAAAGCAACATAATACTAAACTTATCGAGTACCTGCGCGAGTCTAAAGTTCTCGAAAAGCTCCTCGAATATGTTGTCACCCCGAAGCTCGAGCCCGTAGAGAATCCTGAAGAGGAGGCGAATGAAGATGGAAAGAAGGGCAAGTCTAGAGGTCTGTCTTTCGGCCGCCCACGTGCTTCGTCGAGAGCTACGAGCGATGGAACGGAGGAGGACGAGGTTGAGAAGAAGCGGAACAGATATGCCTACGTTGCTTCCGAAGTCCTCTCCTCCGATAACTGGTCTATCTACGAGGCCCTGATGGAGAGCCACCGTCTTCTGCGCGACTTCTGGAATTTCTTAAAGCTTCCATCTCCCTTAGATCCTTTGCAAGCTAGCTATTTCACCAAAGTCAATGAGGCCCTCTTCGATAAGAAGACGGAGGAGATGCTAGATCTACTGAAATCTCTCGACGATGCTATCCCTAATATGTTACGTCACGTCGACTCTCCCATGATTATGGATCTCCTGCTTAAGATTATAAGCCTCGAGAGGACCGAGACTGGTCAGGGTATAGTCGAGGTGTGTTCATCCTGATATTCGAAAAGGACAACCCGTCGCAGTATATCACTAACGTAATTTCTTTTAATCTTAGTGGCTCTATACTAAAGATGTAATGCCAACGCTACTCTCTTTTCTGGGGCCAGAACACAACTATGCTACTCAGACGTCCGCCGGAGATTTCATTAAGGCCATTATCACCGTTTCTGCCAACGCTTCTCAGAACGAGCAAGCTTGTATTGGCCCGAACGAGTTAACACGCCAACTGGTATCAAAACCTTGCGTCCAGAAGCTAATCGAGTATATGCTTGGCGGTGGGAACGCCCTGACTGTGGGTGTGGGAATCGTCATCGAAGTTATCCGAAAGAATAACTCCGACTATGATCCAGACGTCGGTCCCGATTCAAACGCCCCGCCCTCGAGCCGTGACCCTATCTATCTTGGTACATTGCTTCGGCTCTTTGCTGACCACGTACCCGACTTCATGTCTCTGATCCTCGATGCTCCCGCTCAGAAGCAGCGGCTCGATTCTACCTTCGGAGAAAAGATTGAGCCCCTTGGCTTTGACCGATTCAAAACCTGTGAGCTTATGGCTGAGCTCCTGCACTGCAGTAATATGGCGCTCCTGAACGAAGTCGGCTCTGAGCAGGTTATTGCTTTACGAGACGAAGAACGTCGACAATTAAGGGCCGAAGGCCGGCTTGCAACCAATCGCGGCGAAGAAGTGCAATCGTCCGAGGATCTAACTATGCGGATGCATCACTCCTCCCCGGATGAAGGTCGTCGTCTTGGGATCACGAATGCTTCCGACGATGATGGATTCGAGGAAGTTAACCCGATGGGTGAGATGACCGAAGATACATCGCACGAGTTTGTGAAAGCCGAGGACGAAATCCTTCCTCCCGGTCCAGCTTCGTCTTTCTTGGATAAAGGGGATGATGATTTCGTAGAGGAGCCTCTCAGCTCTCCAAGGCTTAACATCCAGGACGGAAAAATCAACGAGCAGCAGTTTGAGAACCCCGAACTTATGGTTGCGCCCCTCTCACCAAACAAACCGGCGACCATGCAGTCGCTGACAGAAGCTGGCGTCCCAGCTGTGAATGCAGAACCACGGCAAACGTCCCAAGCGACTACTGAAGCACATGTAACAGGACAAGCAGTACATAAGGCCGAGAACGATGGACTCCTAGGATCAGCCGGCATCGAGCCGGCACAGTCGTCAGATACCTCTGAAAACCCACTGACGACAGCTAGCGAAGCACCAGAAAAAGTTACGGGCTCCACAGCTCAAACGGGAGTTGGCCCTCCTACATCGCCCACTGACAAGTCCCTTTCGAAAGATGTATCCGTGGAGAGCGGCCCGAGCGTAAATTCTGACGAGTCGACGCAACCGCCCGAAAAACCAGCTGTCGCTCCCGATGCTCAACCCGCCGAAGTCCCCGTTGCGGACGCCAATCAACCGGAGTCGGCTCCGTCCGCGACCGCAGAACCGCTGAGTCCGGTCGTAGGTGACTTCCTTAAAATGCAGTTTGTTGAATACCAGGTGGTCCCAACAATACTGGTAAGTACGCCATCTTGGACGATGTCTATCGCGCCCATGTCAGATGGGAAGCTAACTCTACTCTACTCTAGTCATTCTTCTTCACATATCCTTGGAATAACTTTCTTCATAATGTTGTTTACGACATTGTCCAGCAGGTATTCAATGGCCCTATGGATCGTAGTTATAATCCAACCCTAGCCATCTCGCTATTTGAAGCCGCCGACATTACCAACGCTATCATTAATGGCCAAACTACTAGCGAGCAGTCGCAAGCTCGTAACAAAACCCGTATGGGCTATATGGGTCATCTCACGCTTATCGCTGAAGAGGTTGTCAAGTTTACAGAGCGCAATCCACCCGAGCTTCTGTCAGAGCTCGTCTTAGAGCGCGTCATGAGTCAGGACTGGATCAATTATGTCGAGGGCGCCCTAGCCGAAACGAGGGAGAGGGACAATGCTATCCTTGGCGGTGTCAGACCCGAAGTTGCTCTGAGCAACAGGGCGCAGATGGGTGGCAATGGCCTCGGTGGGATGGGCTTGTCCAGCCTCGGTCTCAGCGGTGCGCAAGGGGGAGGGTCGAATGTGCTTGCCGAAGCTGGATTGAACGGTGGAGCCGGCAGTATGGAAGTACAGGACAACGGCAGCGGAAGCAGCATTGGGCCTTTTAGTATCAGCTCCGGTCTACTATCAGGATCTGGATTTGGCAGTTCCAGCGACGAAGAAGAAGATGACGGGGAAGATAACGAGGAGGACGTTAATAACGAGGTAAGTTACTCTGGGTGGTCTGACCACCCCCCAATACCTAACGATGCATCTCTCCATTTGCCATTTTTCACAGGCGATCATCTATTGTATATAGTTCAATACCTTTACTAATAGCTGAACAGTTTCGCGCATATACCGATCCACTGAATACGTCTTCGTCGTCTATGGATCCTCCTTCCGTCCCGCCACCGCCGCCTCCCCCTCCGCCATTGAATATTCCTCCATCACGCGCACGTCTTCAACTTGCTGCAAGGCTTGCGATGCACCAGAAAAACGCGGCGACTACGTCGACGCAGTCAGAAAATAACCAAGATACCGACGATACCAGGTCCGATAGGGAGCCAAATAGTACTCTCCGCAATCCGTTTGAGGATGACGGAGAAGATGACGTGGATGACGATAGTGATGATGGCCTAGGTGAGGATGACAATAACGCCGAGTCTTGGGGTGCGGGATCTAGAGGTAATTGGTGGCGAAGTGCCTTGCGAAGGAGTAGGGAAAGATTCGGAGATGGTAGAGATGACTCCGATTCGGACAAAGACGAGCCAACCGGAGGCGATGAAGAGGATGAAGAATTCGGCGATTTCGCGATGCCGGAGGTTGACAAGGACGGAAGCAACGAGAAGAGCGGAGTGATTGTAAAACCCCTTCCGGTTCACCCGCCCTCTCAAAGCCAGAAGACCTCGCCCTTTACTAGTCTCTGGCCCTTCGGGTCGAAAGACAAGGAGAAGCAGAAACCGAAGGACGAAGAGACGCCCGAGAAAACGGAGAACCCGGGCGAGATTACGGGCGAGGACGGTGAGAGGATCAAGAGCACCCACGAAGCAGCTCGGAGGACAAGTATTGAAGACCCCGACGATGAAGAGGTGGTTGTTTAGGAGCCGGCGTCTGAAACGGACGGGGTTCTATATGATGGCTTCGTCGAGATTCATCGCGTCATGACACCCCGCAAACCAACCCCGTAAAGGTCGTTTCGCCTCTATACCTGGGTACGTGCGGAAAGGATGATAGGTACTACGAGGGAGGTGCGGGATCAAGGCATGATCGAACGTTGTTTGTATTATATATACTGTATGTGATTCCGGAGATGGCTATCTTTGTGTGTGTGTTTTTACGGTTTCCCATCCTGTACAGTAGTTCTGGAACGGAATGGGTAGGAGATCGTTAACGATGACGCAGCAAAAGAAATCAGATGTCCCTCATGGTGTCGCTTCAGTGTTTGCCTACTTGCCAACTTACGTACTAATACAGTGCATAGAGAAGAGGAAACAATAAACCGGACCGCGATTTTATTATAGAGCATGTAAATATACTGTATCTATGCGAACGAAATCCCGACCTCCGTTTCCAGGCGATAGCATCAAGACAAGTTGACAGGCGGGTCTACGTAAGTAGAGCAGACCACCGATGTGTTTGTACTCGTTCGCTTGTCTGAGCTATCGGCGTTTGGTATGGCTGTGCTGCTGGTTGATTTTCGGGGGACCTACTTAAGAACTGTACTTAGTATAAGCCCTAGTAGGAGGACGGCGTAAGGATAATCCTGTAGGATTGTCCATACATTAGAACTTAGAAGCTGACCATCGCCGGTGCGGGTGGGTTTGCGCGTTTTTGGGGAAGCAGACCCGGGCTGTGTCACCGCATCGGCTGAAATTTTATAGCAATTAAGACACCGTCGCACGAAAAGCTCTATATGTCACGCATAGGAGACTACTTGGCACACTTGAATCTCGTGTCGTCGACTCGCCGGCCACTGCGGCCATTGGAGGCTATTTTATCCAAATTGGTTTTATAGCAAGGCATTTTCAATTACAATATCGAGCTGGTGTTGGTGTTGGTTCAATTATTCGCCCTTACTCTGGCTCGTTCATGTGGCTGCATTTGTCCGACCTTGTTGGCCATTAAATCATGACATTCGGGAAGAGAAATACACCTAACCAGCATCTTTATAATTAAGTATGGACTTTCTTTAGATGCGCAAGTGTACGAATGACATCAAGAGCCAAGAAATCGAGAGGCACAAGAAGTAAGGATCCTTGGATTCCAACAGGCATTCCGTCTTTTTTTCCCCTTTCCCCCCTTCCCTCCTTCGAAGATTGACGTAGGGGACACTCTACAGTAGGCCCTGATCGACAGCAATACCAATTCCGTCAAGACGGCCGTCGACGTATTGGTAATTTAATTGTGGGAACTAGGCAGTGGCCTAGATGGATCGCTGGAATGGATATAGACCCTTGACACACGTCGCTGACCTTAAACAAGTTCTTTACAGTATATTCCCCCGACGGTTTGTTGTCATGCTCGACCAGCGAGGGAAAGGTAAAAGCTAACGAACTATATTCAGTTGGTGTTGGTGCGGATTGCCGTGCTTGATATAGAAAAATATGCCCCGGAAAAAGGCCGTTGTAAGGGAGGCGGATAATAACAAACACCAATTGATCTTATCTATAAGTTAAAGGGAGGGGTTATCGACCCCCCCTAGCTATCGACCGCCTGTCAACAGTAGCCAATCATAGGGCAATAAGGTGCATAAGCCTCACTTTTAAAATATAAATTTATATATATTTTTTTTTTCGCAAAATTACAGCTGATTAAGCGATTTTTAAGTTAACTTTTATCGGACGAATTAAAATTCGTTAAATTACCGATAAACTTCGTTTTATATAATAACTTATAACGTTTATCGTTACATTAAAAAATTAAATTATTATATTAAATAAAAAATAAAAGTAAAGTTAAATTTAATTAAAATTATAAATTAAGTAAATTATATTTAAAATAATAATTATAACTTAAATAATTAATTATATATTAAAAGTTTATAATAAATTTATTTAATATATCACGTTAATAATACATTATATTATAAGCAGCTTAACGCCTCCAGTTTTTAACAAACGGTTAATAGCTAGAAAAAGTCGATAACTTTTTCCTTTAACTTATTAATATGTGCTTAACGTACATATCGATGTACAGTAAATAAGAATCAAGTCATAATTAAATCCTTTCTCTGCTTAAACGAAGAGACTTTCGAAGACCCTTGAAAGGCGAGCTTAGCGTTGATGTCACCTACCGACGGGCCACCTGTGAGTTGCCGCCAACTAAGCCTAACTAGGATAAGAGCTGGGACCGATGGATGCAAGGCAGGATAGTAGGCTCGGTAAAGTGGAGACCACCCTGGAGCAAACTGCTTATTTTTAGTTGAGCTAGGCGGATAGGGCCCACCCTTACCTCAGCTATGTCCCGCGGCAGCCTCTTAGGTTTCGAGGGTTCGAGGTTCTTTTTTTCAATTTGTTCCTAGATACTACATAGTATGTAATTCGGTACACCCACACATCATCGGTCGTCAGCCCCAGCCTCAAACGCAGACCGATCCGGCCTTTAGGTTGTGCGTCCCTCTCTTCGATGGGACCATACATTGTACACAGTAATGACCATAGTAGTCAGACCCAAGGAAGCTCCGATATTGTTACCCACCTTACAACGTGCTGCTAGGATCTGCCTAGCCTGGCTAACCATCCGTAGTGTCGGGCATGCAGGTCTTGAGCATCCTACGAACCCGCGGACACTATGCCTCTTCCTTTCAATTCTGTCATTGGGTATCAGCCTGGTAGTGCCCACTTGTTCCGTTTCTGTATCGAGGCCTTCAGAGACCAGGTAATCTGGATGCGCTCGGCTTCAGCTCGTCTGTTCTAGTGTGGCACCGAACCGCCATGCGCATGTTTGTCTTATGGCCTCGATATGTAAGCTAGACATACCCAAATAATGGTGATGGTGTCCTTTCTTTCCTTCCCTTACGTTTTTGTTATCTTCCTTCCTTTTGTTTCCTCGTCCTATGTAACTCCGATGCTACACTGTATTGTTACGCGTTAATGATATTGGTTTCGATATCCTCTCATATTGATGACTTTGGACCTTTCGTGACCCTTCTACAATGTTTCGACTTTGAAATACTCTTCATATATACACGAGTAGTGTAACGAGCAGTAAAGATTCTCCGAAAACAGTGAGAGCGTAAGCTCAAATCACACTCTTAGCCTCTCAGATCAGTCCCAACCGCCCCTCCTACTTTCTCTCCGTTCGTTTCTTTATAACTTCCCAGCCATGGCGTATCCTATAGAAGAGAGCTTCTTGATCCTCTCTTCCAGCGATAGCTCACCAGAGCCGGCGCAGGACCGATCAGCCAAGATAAGCAGCAAGCCCTGTTCATCTAAGGGGGTTAACAGCAAGTCGAAGAGGAAACAACTCCTGTCGATTGACACCTCATCCACTATACAAAAGGCAAAAAACACTGGAGACCTAAGGTCTGCTGTGGCTGATGCTCTGGGCGTCGATGCGAGCGAGCTTCCACAACCCTTCAACGACCTGGCACACAATCATAATGACTCGAGCCCGACGCATTCAAGCTCGAGCCACTCTCAACTACTTCTCGATGCGTTGCGACCAAAGCGAAAAGGCTCCACCAGCTCGGTGTCTGTATACTCACCCCCTGTGGATATCACTGCGTGGAGAAAGTCGATGGGCGATTCGGTAGAAAAACGCCTTACCATCGCTGTGACTGATGTGCTCGGTATAGAAAATAGTTCGCTTCCTCTGGATGAATCGTTTGCGGATCTCGGGGGCAATTATAGGAAGGCTAGGGAACTTCGAGCAAGGTGCATGGATGCAGGTCTAGCTATCAAGACCAAGGATATCATGAACTGCAAGACACTAGCAGAGCTCGAGACACGCGTGACGCCGCTTACACCGCATGAGCCCACCGAGAACAATGTCCTACCCGCAGGAGTTAGTCCACTCGAGCAACGCTCACCGACGATTCCCCCGAGTGATCCTCAGCACCAAGTCTCGGATTCCCATGGACCTCCGGCGATTCCTCCAAAGGCACAGGCCAGATATTCTCTCGGCCATACACAACTCAAGCCCAAACTATCCCGGAGACGTCACATCCGAGTTGAATACATTCTATCCCAGCTTGACGAAGTCTCGGCGGCGTCTGTACTCAAGCCTAAGGCTGGTCCATTTGAAGGTCGGCTTGTGGCGTTCATAACTCTAGCGAGCTGTGTGGTGGGGGGTCCGGACAACTGTGAAGTCAAGCTGCAGAGTGCTTATTATGCCAGTCAACTACCGACGATCCGCAAGGCAGTTAAATCTCAAGTCCCTCCCAATCACGTCCCGAATATCTGGATAGTACTAGAAAAGATGCCTTTCGATGAGGCCGGCAACAGTGACCGGAGAAAATTACAAACTTGGATTCAGAACGCCAACGATGAACTCCACCACCAGATTCTATCAATCAATGCGGAGGAAAAGTTAAAACAGCCCTCGAGTGCAATCGAAAGGCGCCTTCAGAAGACCGCGAGCAGGGTACTACAGGTCAGCCAGTCGGGGATTGGCATGGATATGTCGTTCACCAGCCTGGGTGGCGATGAGAGCGCTGCGATGCGGTTCGCCACCAAATGTGAGTCCCAAGGGATTCCCCTCAGTACCGAGGACGTCATGCAAGCAACATCATTCAATCAGCTTGCCGCCGTAGCGAATTCGAATAAATTACATTCTCGGGAGCCAAGCGAAGTCACTGCGGAAACTTTCGAGCTCTCACCAATGCAGCGGCTATATTTCCATACGCGCATGGGTAACAATATCGAGCGCCGAGGTGTCGGGGGTGGCGAATACAGGTTTAACCAGAGCGTATTGTTTCGGTTAAGGCGAATTATCAGTGTTGAAGATGTGCAGGCGGCAGTGGAAGCTATAGTTGGCCACCATCCCATGCTGAGGTGTAGGTTTAGACGCAATGGAAGCTCTTGGTGTCAATTGATAGAGTCGGATATCTCATCCTCCTATCATTTCACCCACCATTCGGTTAGGACGAATGCGGAAGTCGAGGAGGTGATCAGCACAGCCCAAACTACAATCGATATCGAGACTGGTCCAATCTTTGCTGCTCACCACTTCCATACCCACGACGGCTGCCAGATGCTCTATATGGTCGCACACCACCTTGCCGTCGACCTTAAGTCCTGGCGCGTCATTGCAGATGACTTGGAGGGACTGCTGGCTGATGGGCACCTTATCTCTGGCCATACTCTCTCATTCATGGAATGGACGCTTCATCATAGACACCGGATTCAGGGGATGGAATTCCCATTTGATATCCCAGCTGGGGACCCCGGATACTGGGGAGTCGACGGCGCATCTAACACATATGGGAATACAATAGACTCTGGCTTCACACTTGGCACAGAGGTCACCTCATTGCTTGAAACCAGCAGTAAGTCGTTGAAGACGGATGTCGCAGATATTTTCATGGCTGCCCTCGTCTTATCTTTCGCACAAACCTTTCACGACCGCAAAGTCCCCGCCCTTTGGAATCAGGAAAACGAGCGAACCACTTTAGATGCCGAGAGGAATGTCTCGGAGACTGTAGGATGGTTCACCTCCCTCTGCCCGGTGCTTGCAGACGCTTCTGCCACTGATGATATACTGACTATACTTAATCGCATAAAGGATTCGCGACGGGCTATCGCTAGTAGAGGCGTTTTACAGTTCACTAGGAACCTGATTGATGCCACATCGGCTCTTTCGTTCGCTTCTAGTCATTGTCCCTTGGAGCTTATGTTTACTTATGCTGGGACTATGCATAATGTGCCAAGTCAGGACGTACTCCTAGAGCAACTTCCTGTACCGGGTAGGACTCTTGCCTCAGGTACTTCGGATATTGGTCGTGATGTTGGGCGTATCGCAATCTTTGAAGTGTCGATTTTGGCTCATCAAGGCGAGACCAAGTTCAAAATTATCTACCACAAGAATTCCCTGTACCAGGAGCAAATCCGCAGCTGGATTCGCGCTTACGAGAGGATTCTGCGTCAGTCTACTACTAAGTTGCAGGATGAATCGCCCGGACTATCTCTATCTGACATTCCTCACATGGATATTACAAACGAGGGGCTTCGCCGATTGAATTCTACCATCCTCCCTCATCTCAATCTTAACGCCTCCAACATCGAGGCCATTTACCCCGTGACGGCGATCCAGCAAAACATTCTAACCAACCAGTCCCTAATTCCCGGGAGCTCCAACGCGCAGATGATATATGATCTTGATACATCTGATGGGCCTGTTGATATCTCTCGCATTTGTGCCGCTTGGCTTCAAGTGTCGGGAAGCCACTCGGCTCTGAGAACTGTCTTTTCTCAAAGCGTTTCGAAGAATGGACTGTACGATCAGATCATCCTACGTTCTCACTCGCCTAACATGCTTTTCCTTGAGGGCGACAGCGTAGAGGATGCAATGGCATCCATGGACAACCTCCCTCCACTGCAACTAAATGAAGGCGTTCCCTGGCATAGGCTTGTTGTCTGTCAGGTAGCTGGGAAGACCTTTTTGAAATTCGAAGCAAGCCAAGCAGTGTGTGATGTATGTATATCGCCTCTCCAAGCTGTTCTGCACACCTTTCACTAATCGAATTATAGGTGGCCAGCATGACGGTTCTTTTTAGGGAGCTCGAACAAGCATATTTCCACGGCGAGGCGTCTCCCGCGCCCGACGTACCGTACGCTGAGTATATGCAATGTCTTAAGGCGACTACTTGTAGTATTGACTTCTGGACTGAGCACTTACACGGAATCCAGCAATGCCGATTTCCTACTCTTATCTCAAAGCGAGCGGTCCCAGAGGAGTGGGAGACTACATCTATTGACCTCAAGATCCCATCTGAGAGCTTGAAGACTTTCGCCAATGATTATAAAATTGACGCATCCATCGTACTTCGGGTGGCCTGGGGATTACTGCTGCGAACTTACGTTGGAACGGATAATGTCTGTTTCGGCTTCCGCATCTCTGGTCGAGACCTCCCTATGAACGGCCTAAGCGACGCCGTAGGCTCATTTTCAACCATGTTGACGTCTAAGCTCGCCATTCCTCGTGGCAAGTCTATTGCACAACTACTACTGGAAGCGGAAGAGGAACGCCGCCGTGTGCTTAACCATCAGCACGTACCGGTGACAAGGATTGAACACGAGCTCAAAGTCAAGGGAGACCGTCTATTTAATACCTGTCTTTCATTTGGATATGAATACGTCGCGGAGAATGTCGTCGGTGATACGAAATGCCATCATGTTAGGACTGAGCAAGCTTCGGAGTGCGACATTAATACCGATGTCTGTTTCCACGACGGAAACATCACGGTGGATATCGGATACCGCATCCTCACTTCTGACCAAGCGACCACCATAGCGTGCGCTTTTGGAAGAGCTATCGAGGCCATTCTGGATGCGCCAGCGAATCCAGTCAAGGAGATAGATCTCTTTAGTGTCCGTGACCACAAGCAGATCCTAGCATGGAACAGCATGCCCCAGGTTGATGTACCAAAGGAGCACGTCCACCAATTGATCGCAGCCCAAGCGGCACTAAATCCGGACATTCAAGCTATCTGCGCCTGGGACGGAGATTTTTCCTATGGTCAGCTTCACAGATTAGCCATGATCCTCGCCAAGCATCTTTTGGCTTCTGGCTTGAAGCCACAAGTTCCCGTTCCAGTGATCATTGACAAGAGCCGATGGGCCGTGGTGGCTATGCTGGCGGTGCTCCAGTAAGTTGATGATATATCTCTCAGAACGAAGTAGAACCATGTACTGACTATTACTAGCGCCGGTGCAATCCTGGTGCCTGTCGATGCAGGAGTCACATCGGCATTTGCATGGGTTATTAAGACAGTCCGTGCCGACCTTATCCTGGCTTCTGACAGTGTTCGAAAGTATGTGGACGGTCTTGGTGCCAGAGTCATCATCGTCAACGACAAAACCGTGTCAGCAATGTCAGCGCAAGTCGTCGACATGGATCCTCCACAGTCCGCCTCGTATAAGATAGCATGCATTCTCCTAAGTCCTGGACCTTCCAAGTCTTGCAAAGGCGTCTCATACAGCCATGGCGCTTTAGCAGCAGTCTGTGCCGGGCAAGGCCCTACATTACTGATCAACCCGTCTAGCAGGGTCATGCAAATTTCTTCGTATGGCGTTGACATTGCGCTTTCGGAAGTATTCACCACCTTGGTCAATGGGGGTTGTGTCTGTGTCCCTTCATCTTCGGAAAAGATTACAAACTTTTCCGGAGCTGCCAGACGCATGCGCGTTAACTGGACATACTTGACACCGACCTTATCCAGGAAGCTGGACCCGGAGAGTCTACCAGACCTTGCTGTTGTCTGCTTCCGCACACGACGCCTTGATAGTGACGCCTACGCGCCTTGGATAGGCAAGGCCAAGGTATTGCTAGCATATGGCTCTGCCGAAGCCTGCCCCCTCGGCCTATCCGCAACCGAAGTCACCGATTCGAGCTCTTCGCAGTGCTTCGGAAACCCATTCTGTGGCAACTTATGGATCGTGAGCCCTGAGGATAATAACCGACTCATGCCAGTTGGTGCTCTCGGAGAGCTTGTGATAGGAGGTCCAACGCTTGCGAGCGGGTTCGACATGGATGAACCGGATGTCAAGGCCTGGGTTGGGAAGAGCGCGGCTCGTGCAAAATCACTGCTCGAAAAATCGGGAAGCCGTCTGCTCAAGACGGGACACCTTGCACGCTACCGCGAAGAGGGTGAGATCGAATTTGTCTCGGACGATAGCGGAGAGACAGAAATTGAGGGCAGAAAGTTCCGTCTTTCGGAAGTTGAGCCAAAACTTCGACAGTGCCTTGGTCGCGGCGTCGACGTGGTGGTAGAAACCATCGCCTTCAACGATCCCAGCTCGGCCCCAATCCTCGCTGCATTCATAGAGCTCGGAGAGAATCTTTTCGAGGGTAGCAAAGATTTATCAAGGCTTAGCCGCGTTGCTAGAGAGAGGTTGTATCTCTCTAAAAAGATGGCGGATATGGTCCTTCGGGAGACTTTACCTAACTACATGGTTCCCTCGGCGTACGTGCCAGTAAAGCGCATGCCACTCACAACAACATTAGAGGTCGATAGGCTGGAATTGCAACGTATGATTGGGGGACTCTCTAGGAAACAGCTTCTGGGCCTAGCGGAGGTCTCGAATCCTCAGGAGGTCCAGGATGCCAGTTTCAAACCTCTTCCGTTAACCCAAGTGGAACAACAAATGCGATCTTTATGGGCGCAGGTCCTGAAGATTAAAGAAAGCTCGATTGTGGCCAGCGACGGGTTTCTTGGCCTGGGTGGTGACGTGGTCCTCGCTCACGACCTGATTGTCGAGTGCAGGCGACGGGGTGTCAGTATCTCTATTATTGATGTTCTTCGAAACGTCTCGCTCGCCGAACTTTCTAGGGGAGTTGTCACAATCGAGGCCCCTCTCGTAACGGAAACTCAAGGCGTGAGGAATGAGCAGCCAAGTTCTCCAAGACCCTTCGTCGATGAGGCGATTGCACCGTGTCTCGGGTCCGACAAGAGCTTGATCGAGGATGTAGCCAAGGCGTCCTCCCTGCAAACAACGTTCGTCGAGTCTGGTATGTTACAAAGTCGTGGTAACGTCAACTACTTAACCATTGATATCGCCGGGTCCCTGGATTGGCGTAAACTCGAGCATGCGTGCTTCATGTTGACGAAAGCGCATCCGATCCTCCGAACTGCATTCGTAAGCCACGGTCGCCAGCTTTACCAAACAGTCATCCGGTCTTATCGCCCAGAATTTCTGAGATACCAGTGTCAAGGCTGGAGACTTGGTAACCTGGCCTCGAAGCTTATCAAGAGAGACCAACTCCTGCCGGTTGATTTCCGTCGCCCTGTTACCAAATTTTCCTACTTCGATGCCGGGAAGAGCTCTATTCTGGTAATGCGTCTTTCTCGAGCCCAGTATGATGATATTTCAATGGCCGTGCTCATCCGGGACCTCAGTAGATTCTACAGCCGTGGTGACCGGCTTGTTCGACGCCCTGGCTTTTGCGAAGTGGTCAGAGCCACTCAATCCACGTACTTGAATGGCGCGAGCGACTACTGGCGTACTCTACTCGCGGGGGCAACGATGACGCAAATCGTATCGCGGCCTTCACCTGCAGGCGTTAACCTTACTTCGACAACTCTTCACTGGCAGATTCCTACCGGGTCACTACGTAATCTTGGCATACCATTTGAAGCCATTCTTAAGGGCTCTTGGTCTATTGTACTCTCTAATCTGTCCGGCACCGACGACGTAGTCTTCGGGCAGCTTGTTGAAGGCAAGAACCTGATCCTTCCGAGCGGTCAGCCTATCTCAGATGTTGTCGGGCCCATGGGTAATGTAATACCCGTGCGAACCCGGATACCAGACATTCCTATTACGCCGTATGAGTATTTCCGGATTGTCCAAAGTCAACACGTCGCAAGTGTGCCATACGAGAATATGCAGGCTTCCGATATTGTACAGAACTGCACTACATGGCCGTCTTGGACTCGCTTCAGTAGTGTCGTCTACCATCAGAACCAAGCCGAGCACGACAAGCTGAATGAGTTCACTATTGGTGACGCTAACTGCAAGTTGAATCGCGTTGAGACAAATCACCAGGACTCGGATATCTTTATCAAGTCAACTTTATCTGGTTCTGCCAACGTCGATGTATCCCTCACGTTTTGTGAGAAGAAGATGAACTCGTCTTTCGCTAACGACGTCCTGAAGATGCTCTGCTCAGTCATCTCGCTTCTCACCTCTGCCTTCGTCGTGGAGCCGATGGCGCTGAAGGGTCTTAGCGACAACTACTCAACGTCAAGGATCCCACTTCCAGCGCCTAGGCGAGAGCTTTGCATACCGTCGACCGTAGAGGCAGTCGATCCCGACAGGGCCCGAGCTGTCCACACAATGATATCAGCTGCATGGGATACAATTCTCGAGGCCCAGTCACTTAAAGTACCTGATATTCGTTCCGTACCGTTCTACGAGATTTGGGGAGCACTCATGCCCGCAGCCGAGCTCGCAAGGTACTATACCGATAACATGCCCCCCACCCCTGGTGTCGAACGAGGAACTTTCACGATGGAAGAGATTATCGACCATCCAACAATGATGCAACAATACGAATTAATCATCGCCAAACAGCAAGGACCACAACTCAGACGCCGAAAGAGTTTTATGCTTATACGCAGGCAGTCAGGCTGGGGTAAAAGCATACGCAAACTACCAGGCGTCGGCGGCGCACCGAACCCGACCAATGTGACGCCAAGCACACACCCTACGCAGCCCAACCACAAGTCTATGGGTAGCAGCACGTCAATAGAATCCATGACAATGGGTGAAAGCCAGAGCGACGATGATGAACTAAGAGAAGAAGTTATTCCGCCGAGCCCCGGCGCGCCCGGGATGAAGAGGACAGTCGCGAAAGGGCATGATACGAAGGTGATGACGAAGAAAGGGGCTTCGCTCCTCGGAAAGATGATTACTGCCAATTAGACTATAATGTCTTTTTCCTAGGTTGGCATATCTTAAAAGGGCATATGTGATCATTGCATTGGAGTATAGATCTATCATCATTTGCATGTTTGGTGTTGGGGTGTTGGTTAAGGTGGCTCAGCCAGTCAGGACTAGGGGCTGTCAAATGATTGTTGGCTAACGGATGGGAGTCGTTCGCTTAGGGACTTGAATATCACTATGATACCACTGCGTAGAATCTCACGGAATACATACATATATCTGAAATCAGAAGACCTCTGCCAATATATTATGCGTGGCTCGATAAGCTAGCTACTAGTACCTCAACTCGGTGATGTAGAGCGATTCGGAGGCTGTGTTACGTGCCGCCTCCCCCGGGACGACTCACCAAGTTCCAACGAAACGATGGGCTAAACCCATTGAATGGTGCAGATATTCACCCTTATTTTACATGCATGTAAATTATAGGAATACAACATCCATCATACCTACCTAGTAATACCACATTTACCTACCAGAAAGTCTCACGAATACACCCTCCCCTTTCGATGTTATAGTATAGAGGTTTCTGCCGGTGGACATGCTGTGAACATATCTCTTCAGCCCTTCTGCGCTCTTTGCAGTTCAGGCAGGTCTCATAGTCTAAGACTACTGGCGGCTGTCCTATGGATTTGGGACAAGGACGACCAAGCTCGACGTCCAGGCACGGTATAGTAGTAAGTCGATAGCTGAATTCGGCGTGGCACTCGTAACAGTGGATCCATTCTAGATACTTGATGCACATATTTCGTGTCGTCCGCCTCTTATCATTGGTAGGTATCTTTAGTTTCCTTGTTGCCCTCTTTTCCTCCCTCTTCGCAAAGTTCAGAACAGACTCGGTCAGGCAGTAGGAAGAGGCGTAGATCGATTGGTGCACGATTTTCTCGAGAGAAACAGAACTTTATAAACGTACTCGACGCTCCCTTTGTAAGAAAAGACGATTGTTAGCTTCCGGAGGTCTCTGTTCCGGCTGAAAGACTACAATACGATTATGCCGGGATTTATGTCATATTTCCTTGTAAGAGTGGCCTTTACGATGCACAATGGCCCTTATTGCATTAGTACTCTGGGATCTGCCAAACCAAATATTATATCATTTATATCGCCCCTATAATATTCTAAATATCGCTTCAGGACCTATGGGCAGGTTTCGAGACTAACGAGGTAGACGTCAATTACGAATATATGTACGGTAGGTACCTACGGGTCTCTCGATGCCCGAGCAGAGGGGATTTTGATTCGTGTAGCCTCTTAACTGCTTCCCTCCGAAATTTCCTGTCATGATATATATATATCATATCGCACTTAGTATTACGCACTGATACTTCTTATTATGTCTGCTCCCTTTATCATGTTTACCTAGATGCTTTATATGTTTTCAGCTCAGACAATAAATGAGGGTTTCTCATGTTTCAAGCCTTGGATCCTACGGTAGGTCTCTATGGACCAAATCTTATCCCGAATTCTCGGGCAACGTTGTCCTAGTGCTGTCTCAACATTCTCAGCATTCTTTCGACTGATGGAATGGAGGTACTCGCTTGCGGCGGAACGTGGAGTGCCACAGGTGGGTAGCCACAAATAGTAGCAAGCAAACACAGATGGCATGCTTATGAATTCGTTTAGGATACTGTATTCGGGAAAGCTCACGAAACGAGGGACACAGTGGATGGCGTCACCAGCCAAGCGGCAGTTTGCAGCCACCAAGACGGTTGTGTCAGCACATTTACCAAGGTCTAATTATAGATCAACTGGGGCAGTAGCATACTGGACTGAGTTGTCAATGGTGAGTGCGTATCCTTTGTTAAGAAAATACATTCATCAAAGAGATAATGCATTTTGTCTAAAACCGCCTCAGTCGCCTAGCCTAATTGTGACGCAGCACGGACAGACAAAGGACTGAAGCTCCATTGTCATGATGATAGTAACTTACCTGGGTGCTTGACAAAGAACGTAGGTTGAAAGGTCTAGGATACTACTGCAGTTCTAAACATGATACAATATATATTATTACCTGCAAAACTTGCCAACTGAAAGTGATCCCGACAAATGCCCCATCACGACTTCGCGAGTTCGAAAGAATCGCTCTACAGGAGCACATATTCATCAACCTGATGACTGTACCTAAGCCCCAGTTTGCCCCCGGCAAACAACCCGACTTACCCTTATCCGGCGAGAATAAAGCCAAAGTCACAAATAGAGATCATGACTGGCTCTCCACCGCCGAGAAGTTAAATCGGAAAGATTTAGAAACGACTGAGAAGGAACTTGAACTCATCAGGGGTGCATTGAGCGAACTAGAGGCTGGCCTAGAAACCAAGGGGTCCAGCCGCAGAGTGAGAGACAAGATGTACCGTATGAAAGCCTGTAAGGAATACTCCGGTTCAAGGTTGCATATGCTGGAGGAACGATTACGGCAGATCCAAGCGTGGTCAAGCGATGAAGTTGCGGAAGAGGAAGTCCCCGATCGGGTGCCGGACGAGTAAGTGGTTCAGAATCTTATTGATGTGCTTTCATACCTTCGAACACATACCTGTATAAGCAGGTATACCCCATTCACCACAGACTCTTGCCTCCTCACCGGTGTCAAGCGATGTAATTGTTAACAATAGATATCAGGTGGCTTATGGTTGATATTAAATGGCGCCAATGGTTGAGTGAGCAGGTTGCACCACTGAAAAGCGGTTCTAGCTGTTCGTCCACCACACTTTCGGTAGACCGAGGAGTCGACAATGGGGCTCGACTTTGGGGGCCGCTGATGCCTCTGCTGACGGTTTATACCGAGTGAAGCCGTGTACAGCGTCGAAAATTTCCAAGACGGTACTTTCGAATTCCTGTCAGCCCCGATGCAACCCATATGAACCCTAAAAGAAGCTATTACAAGACGTACTTCGTATCGTACCCAAGATAAGACTACTCAATCCCCTTCCGTGGTCTACATAGACGTACCTACATACCTCACCGGCGCGAGTAGGAATCCGTCCTTCTCACCGACCGTACGGGCTTGAGAAACAACACCCGCCATCGTTGGAAAAACAGCAACCACCATTATCCGAAAAACAACAGCCCCCATGGCTTGAGAAGCAACAGCCACCATAGCTCGAGAAACAGCATCCTCCCGTCGACGAGCAGCAGCACCCATCACCCCGGTTTCCATTCCCGGTGGTGCTCATCGCTTCCGGTGGCTCGTAGCCTGCATGTCTCTGCGGCTTTGGGAGATATTCCGTCATTGGGTTGGCATGCGAATCATAGGAGTCTCCGTGCGTATTAATACCTGATAGACCGCTATGCCGTCTTCCGTCGAGATTGGCGTTCTCGGGGGTGGGGAAGGATATCGGGGCAGCAGGAGAATTCCATTTGGGAACTTCGTGGGAGGTATAAGCAGGAGGTGACTCGAAGTCGTCAGGGGCTGCCGTTTGTTCACGTGCAAACCTTGAAGTTGGCTTCGGGTTTCCTATTGACTTAGGTGATGACATATCGAAGGAATACAGTGTATTTTCACGTAATATTCTGATTGACTATATAAAGAGGTTATTGATGGATGAGAGCCAGAGGCTGGGTTGGCTACTAGTCTTCAGCGCCCAGCTAATAAACAGAATTTTGACTCGGAGAAGCCCTAGAGGGAGGGTCATGCTGTCGTATTGCAGACGTGTCACCCCATATGTCCACGTT
Organism: Hypomontagnella submonticulosa; assembly: GCA_022984865.1. NCBI lineage: Eukaryota > Fungi > Ascomycota > Sordariomycetes > Xylariales > Hypoxylaceae > Hypomontagnella > Hypomontagnella submonticulosa. The sequence goes on along the minus strand of JAJKLF010000061.1, from coordinate 17,096 downwards.
CGTCTTGGGGGCAAAATCGTAAAGGCCTCTGAGGGGCTTATGTTCAGGTCTGCTACTTAGAGTCGTAAGTGGCGATCGTCCTAGAGTCTACAGCAGCATGCTCCCAGAGTCGAGGCTGAGTAGACTAAGCCCCATTCACGTAAGTGTATGAAAGGTATGTCGTAAGTTGGACATACGACTACAAATGAAAAGTTTCCTCGCTTAGATTGATGGTGTATCCGTTGGCGACTTATATAGCTACGACTACCAGCATGTAAGTACCTAAGGTATATGCCGTCGACATATTTAAGGGAAAATATGACTAGAGTCTTGCTGTTTAGATTGCTCAAATCTAGTACCTATTATATACGCCATGTGAATAGTAATAACCTGGCCAATCTACGTGATTTTAAATCTGAGGCTCATTCTGAACTGGAAAAAAGTCCACTTACGGACATGACACGAAGCCCCAGGTTTTCAGCTTCAGGCGAACGGTGGCACAAGGACAGTATGAATTTACAGTACACACTATAAGACAGACGATGCCCTAGGCGAGACTGTATTAACACTGTAGAATAACTGTATATCTCATACAGTGCCTTGTACTTATACGACCTAGTTTACCTCCGCACTCCGCAAAGTCTTATCGACGTGGTAGACCAATGGCTGTAGTGGCTGTAGATATAGTTACGTATGAGAAATGCAGGGTGTAAATACCCGGCCAATAGGATGGCGACGTACAATCTCTGCTCGGATCCTCCTCGACTAAAGCTGACCATGGTTATCCCGACAGGTCCACGAGACCCCGTCTCCGCCCTCCTTCATGGGGGATTAGGGGTCGACGTCCGGCGGGCCACACCGAGCCTTGTTTTGGGGTATGTTCCCGCCTCTCTGGGTCTCGAGATGCGCATACATACCAATTATGGTACCTATTTTGGCCACTGAGGAGTCTAAAATTGACTATATTCGTCTTTTGTGCGCACACTAAAATCAAAGGGGGGCGACTCGGACTGGCCGAGGCTATGACTGACACTCACTAGTGTTAAAACAATCTCGAGGCAATTGGCCGATATCTGATGACTTTCTGGCAGGATTGCTCTTGGTGATGCTGGATTGGATGATGGGAAGAGGAGGATGTCGAGAGAGCAAGGGTCGGATACCCAATCATCAATCTGATGTTAAGAGGTTTCGGGCGATATAAAAGGACAGGTCGGAAACATGAGCTCTTATATGTGTGTAGTAGTACTCCGTATACGAATTCAATTATGTGTACCCTGGCATGACTACTGCGTATATCGCGATTTCATGATGCAATTTAGGGGACTACATTAGTAGATTGGCGCATGGCTAGCTGGGCTAAAACGTCGTCTCTCATGAGATTGGCCACCACCGCTACGAGTAATGCCACCAACGACGAATTGTTCTGGAACGATACTACGTTGCGTACTATATTAGAGCATGTACAAATCTACGAATCTACCCGATGGTTTGGTATAATGTTGATTAACTTCGTATATTACAGTATGATTATGATACCTGCTTCTATACATGGACATACATGGACATACATTAGCATACTTTATGCCATATCTTTTCGAGCGATGATAAATGTTATAGGGCTGGATATGAGGCATTCTACATATTATAGATCATACCCAGGTGGTCATATGTTTCCTACATCACGCAAACATACACAGTATAGCGTCCGCAAGGAATGTTGGTTTCTAGCCTTACCCATATCCAATAAGGATAGCGGCACACAAATAGAGGTTAGTTATTGAGCCCATGTAGGCCGCTGTGCTTCGTCAAACTAAGAATACCGCGATGTCGCGATATGTATGAACTACCCGTAACTGTACTGTATGACCATCACATGCGCGGGGAAAGGGAGGGGGAGCTTCTAGAAACATTCCGTGCGTCGCGCTTCTGTTGCTTTATCCGTCGCTGTCATTAACCGTGTTATATCTAGTTTGTATACACATCCGGGGCGCAGTCTTGGTCGTCTAAGCTGATTCCGGAAGGTACATTTATCATCGAAATTAAAGCTCTCCAATCGCCATCCCTTTTGATTCTCTAGTTAATTATATCACTGGATTCAGGGCCTAGAGAATATGTACCAATGCCTGGCTGATCGACGATCCCGGAAACTCCACGATTAGCGCTCAGACACGCGAGGAGCCATTGGGGAAAACCCCCGGCGACACCGTGGCTCTTCGACGCCTCCAACGTCTCGCGCTCGGTCACTTGCTTTCCTATACTAATGCTTCGATTCCCTTATCATTCTAGGAGGGGCGTTGCCTAATTACCAAAACCTACTACGTGCCGGTCTAATACATTAGAAAACAACCATTGGGCTTCGATTGGCGGCGTAAACGAGACGGATTCTCGGGAGCCGTCCTTCACGATTCCTTTTGTTGACTACCCCTAGCCATTGCGCGATGCGCACGCCCGATACGACGTACATATGCAACCAGACTTATGCAGTAACAGGTATGTACATGTACCATGTAGGCAACTGGATTACGCTGGGAATAATTATAATATTGGCCTTGACAGGCAGGACAGGCCCCGACAGGTACATAGTAGGTCCTTTTACGAACGCTTTTAGGGCCTGGACCCTACCAAGAGCCTGGGCGCCGGAAAACTTACTGAGTAGGTATGTATTGTTCGGCCTGGCAGAGACAGCGGTTACGAAAGGACCCTGTCAATTGGCTTTAGGTCGAGCAGAAGATAGGTCATTTCTAGGTACATATATTGAAAGTATAGCGCATACTCAGAAGAGAAGGTCAAGGTGCTTCCCCGAAGCTACATAGTACTGGTCTCGCCGCGTACAGCATCATTATATAGTAATTACAGCGATGTTGAACCGCGTCGAAAAGTTTTAATTGATGAGCAAGATATTAATAACGATACTGTCGCGAGGGAATCACTTATCATCTCATTTTACAATGTCTCAGTCCCTCGTAGGGAGATGGAGTGCGCAGATACAACAATACAAAAAAAAGACACAAAAACACAATAAAATACCTGAATGCATATATGTACCTACCTACCAGTAAGTCTAACCGCACAGGTGAATTTTGCTAACCGCACAGGTGATCCACTCTCCACGTGACATCGACACCATGTATCAGCAACTTATCATCAACAACTCGATATTTAAAAGATATATATATTATTTAAAATAAAAGATTATTTTTTTTAAAAATTAAAATGAATTAAAAATGAATAAAAATAAAATTATAAATAAAATCGTGATATATATTTTTTGAAATTAATTAAACCATTTTAAAAAATATAATGTATAAATTTTAAAATAATTTTAATTTTATGAAATTAAATGATAAAAATATTATATTTTTAATTTTACATAATTCGTAATTTTAAATATATTTATATATTTATCCGGTGTTTTTCCGGTGTTTTTCCGATATGATGCACGTATTTAAAATTAATAATTTTATATAAATTATATATAAAATTTTAAAAAATCAAAAAACTTATTATTATATAATATAAAATATAATTTTATTTAAAAAATAAAGAAAAGTTTTTTTTATTAAAATGTGATATTTTTACGAGTTTTTTTTATAATTTTATAAATGTTTTTAAAATAAAAAAAAACGTAATAAAAATGAGTTTTTTAAAATTTAATAAATTACGTAATGATATTTTTAAACATAAAATAATTATAAAAAAAAATCAATTATAATTATTTAATCAAGCAAATTTCATTTATATATATATTTTATTTTTCATTATGCATTTGTAATTAAATACATTATGATATGTGTTGAGTTGGTCGATGCGTAGCACTAAGTCACGGGGATGGTGGATCACCTGTGCGGTTAGCAAAATTCACCTGTGCGGTTAGACTTACTGCCTACCTACCTACTTGCCTAAGCCCGCCTCAACCCGTCTCGGCCAACCAGATTCGTGATGATCCCCTTATCTGCAAACCCGGAGCTAACTACCTAGTATTGTGGTAGGTAATTACAAGTACCCCCGGCAGTCTTGACGCTAATGAAATAAAAGGGTCGGATGATAGCAGGTCTGCGCATCCTTTTAGATAAGTAAACCGCCAAGCTAGAACATCTTGCTTTGGGACGAGCCGTCTGACACTAGGATAACAGCTAACGGGGACGGTCGTACTGTGGTGAGATAGGCTAGCCCGGCGAGGTCAAACTCGATCGAGCCTCGGTGGCCTGGAGAACCGAGAACCATCGTCAATGAGGCAACTTTGCAGATAAAGACGTACACGGCGTTATTAATGCTATCGTTGTTATGGGGTCCGGCTGAGAATTACAAGTAGTAAAATGTCGATGAGATTCTTCAAAGTGGAGAAAATAGATCTTTGAAGTTGCCCTGTGCGTACCAGATATGTAAGTACCTGGATATGGTTGGTATGTATAATGCATGTACTGTAGGTCTGGTATCAGCAACCTGACCCCAGCTGAGGAAAACATGCGTTGTCTATTCGCAATATAACCGCTTTCGGACCGGTTGCGAAAGTACTGATAGTCATAACCCGGATAGGGGCGGGAGGGGAAAGAGGCTGAGAGAAACTAAGAATCGGGTGAACAAAGAGGAAGAGGCTCCTCTCATCTTATGTTCATAAGTTCGGCGTAACTCTAAACTTGTCGATCGGCTATGCTCACAGAAAAAACGACCATATACTGTAGACTACATACACATATCTACGTTTGTGCGCGTAAAAACGGCTATGTGGGTGTGACTCTGGAAATGCAGGCTCATCGCGGCTCAGCTGCCTTGGTCCCAGCTTGGATAGCTTGGGTAGGTACTGTAACTTGGGTCAGGGTGGTCGAGATGGATGCTACATATCACGCGAGTCGTCAGATTTGGATTTGGGCTGACGAGGGACCCAAGGTGGGCGATCGAGCTACGCCACTTAGACCGACGGTCGTCATACTCTTAAACTTACGGTCTAGCAAATCAATAATACGTTTGAGATACTAGGGACTGTCAATGATCTATTACACCATGTACATGTATCGAGGGGAACCTCTCGAGCTAGACTTAACTACCTCCTCAAGTGCTTGACTAAACGCTTGACTAAATCTGCCTGGGCGACCCTACTCATTATCATAATGACCTACATTTGTACATTATGGGCCATAGCCCACTGGATCGCCCACCTCGGTAACATCCAGGCAAAAAAGTATCCTTCCTCCTTGATGCGGCAAAGGCATGGGGACCGATGCTACATGCTAGCCATGCTAGCCACCAAGTCTGCCAAGATTCCGTACTCCAGTCGCTGATCCACCGACCCTATCAATACCCTTGTCCCGAATAGAACAAAGTACTCTACACTACTACCATGTCAGTAGGTAATAGTATGTATTAGGTTCTGCCGTTCGATAATAAATACACTCTCCCGCGCCCTCGAAACCGTCTTATTGTAACATCGTTTCGCTCTTTTCTTCACTTTATTCCAGACTCCTTGTCTAACTTCTTGGCCTTTGGGGCCCCCGACTGGAACGCCCACTGTCTCATTTCTGGCCGTCCGTTTGCCATCCGAAGATTCTTTTCTTTCTTCCCCGTCCCGCTTGTTTCGCCGCCACTTTTCCGTAGCTATCGTCGCTTTTCACTGTCCGCAATGGTCTCCTCCGAACCAGCTGCCAGCAGCGGCAGCAAAGATGAGAAGGATATAGGTCTCCCGGGCTACTCGAGCCCGGTGATCACGCAGGGAGAGGGAGCTGTGCGGGCAGATAACTGGGCTACTCGGAATGGTTTGAATCTCGACTCCTTCAAGAAGCGCGACTATGGCGCCGGAATTGTTGAGCTCGACCGAAGCATGAAACCCCGACATCTGCACATGATCGCTATCGGAGGTTCTATTGGAGCTGGTTTCTTCGTCGGTTCCGGCAGCGCCTTAGCCACAGGTGTAAGTTGTCGCATTGCCTCGTTTTCTCGAATCTTGTTTGGCGCTGACTCGGACTGTTGTATAGGGACCTGCCAGTCTTCTAATCGACTTTTTCATCATCGGTGTGATGATGTTCAACGTCGGTACGTACATGTATTCATTCGCTAGCTACATGTCTCAGTCTTCCATTCACTAACGCCTCACGCTCTATCCAGTGTATGCTCTCGGTGAACTCGCTGTCATGTTTCCCATCTCTGGTGGTTTCTACACTTACGCGACTCGCTTCATTGATCCTTCTTGGGGTTTCGCAATGGGCTGGAATTACGTTATGCAATGGGCCGTCGTCGTTCCACTTGAGCTTACCGTCTGTTCCCTCTCGGTTGCCTATTGGAATCCCGACGTAAACCCTGGTGTCTGGATTACCATCTTCTACGTCTTTATCATCATTGTGAACATCTTTGGTACCCTCGGTTATGCCGAGGAGGAATTCTGGGCTTCTTGTTTGAAGCTTGGAGCTACCATTGTTTTCATGATTATCGCTCTTGTCTGTGTCCTCGGAGGTGGCCCCGAGCGAGGTTGGTACAGCGAGTACTATGGTGCGCGATTGTGGTACGAGCCTGGCGCGTTCCGAAATGGCTTCCGTGGATTCTGTGCTATCTTCGTTACCGCCGCTTTCTCCTTCAGTGGTACCGAACTCGTTGGTCTCGCTGCGGCCGAGGCTCACAACCCTGCCAAGGCCCTCCCCGGCGCTATCAAGCAGGTTTTCTGGCGAATTACTCTGTGAGTAACCTCCAATGGCCATGTATCCGCCGAGAATAATCACTAACAGCGAATCGTAGGTTCTATATCCTCGGTCTTACTTTTGTCGGTCTTCTGGTTCCCAGCGATGACAAGCATCTGTTGAACGCGACCGGCTCTGGCGATGTTGCCGCGTCTCCTTTCGTCCTCGTCGGACAATATGCTGGTCTCGACGGGTTCAACCACTTCATGAACTTCGTCATCTTGGTCTCCGTTGTGTCGATTGGTGTGTCAGGTGTCTACGGTGGAAGCCGAACTCTTACCGCCCTTGCTCAGCAGGGCTACGCTCCTAAGATTTTTACCTACGTCGACCGTAGCGGCCGCCCTACCTTCTCTGTCGCTCTCCTTCTCGCCTTCGGTCTGCTGGCCTACATCAACTTGGCTGCCGCCGGCCCGACCATCTTCGACTGGCTACAGGCTTTGTCTGGTCTCGCTGCTCTCTTCACTTGGGGCTCTATTTGCTTGTCGCACATCCGATTCCGGAAAGCCTGGGCTTATCACGGCCACACCCTCGATGAAATCCCATTCAGAGCCATCGGTGGTATCTACGGATCGTACCTTGGATTACTCCTGGTTGTCTTGGTAATGATTGCTCAGGTACGCTGCCCCCTACGTAAAACATATGAATGCCCCCACTAACTCGGAGTTCAGTTCTACGTCGCCATCGCTCCCCCTGGAGGCGGGATCAACGGTGCCGAGGGTTTCTTCAAATCCTACCTCGCACTCCCCGTTGTCATGCTATTCTGGCTTGTCGGCTACCTATGGAAGCGTACCGGCTGGCTACGCACACACCAGATCGACGTAGACACCGGACGACGAGAGCACGATTGGGAGGAGATCAACGCATACCGCCAACAGGTTGCCTCGTGGCCTGCATGGCGCCGCATACTAAATATTGTATTCTAATTTGGTGAAGCGCGCTGTGGGCTTTGGATGAAGGCTGTGAGTTACCTATGGGAGCTGCAGCTTTTGTGTGTATATACAAATACGTAAAACGATATGTTACATGACGAGCCTATATACGTACATCTAGGTTAGTCTGCGTCGAAATCTATTAGTTGGAAATAATTCTTGGATATGAATACGTAGGAATAAACCTCGTGTGGTCAAGTTTATTGAAATATTTCTACGATCCCCGAGCCAGATCTCATGCTGAACCCTATTGGCACGTATAAATTAGGACTAGGTCAAACCAGTGGGATGTGTCCGATCTGTTCTCGATCCCCCATAGACATAGATATCAAATGTGTGATAAAAGACCAGATGCAAACCAACTCCGTCCCCAAAGGACTCCAGCAATGGGAAGTAGATTACACACCCCCGGTTACCTTCATAATATTGCCGGTTCATCTCTCTTGTAAACTTATGACTGAGATCGTGTCACTCTTTGGGAGTGGATTGCTTAATTACCCCTTGCATTTCTTCGTACAACACGACCCAAGAAGCACATAATCAATTAGGATTTTATTGTTGAGCAGAGTTTCCCCTGTTAATGCCCCTCCCTATCTTGAAGTGAAAAGGGGTAATATTTTCACATTTAGATCCAGAGAACTAATGAAAAAAGTTGACCTTGAATAGTGCTTGTAATATGATTGTTCAGCTGATGGCTTATGGTAATCATCGAGTTTCTTATGGATTTTCCAATGTTGGAAATGTGAATCTCTTAAGATACGATGTAACATTTCCGCCCATATCATTCACCATCCTCTCTGCAATTTCAGATAGCCTGCGCTAGTAAGTGGCAGAGGATCAGTGCTTATAACTGCCATCGCTTATGAGAATAGCGCACCAGATATTCCGGATCTTACCCGGCAGGTGACTATAACAGTTGCTGTATTCTCGTAGTGGCCCTGGACTTTGAACTGTGAGATCCCCATATACGTAATTCATGATTGTATGACCAGCCTCCACAAGAATGATCGTTGGCTAGCCCAGTATCTCAATATTTTACCATAACTTGAAATCCGTCAACCATCTAACAAGCCCTCCATACTGTTTTTACGTAACTTCGTGAGAAGTACGTATGCGCACGAACGGGATTGGACTTCTGCGCCTCACAAAGACATAAATTTCTCCTAGCCACAGGAGTACTAACATTACGATGCGCTGAATCAATATTATTCCATCATTTTGCTCTATTTCCCGCACCACGGGTTTCGCCTCTCTTTCCGCTCCGAATCGGTTCCGAGCCCTCGGCGCAGTGAATCTCGCCAGGTAGGAGAAGCTGGCGAAGCATCATCATTAGTAACATTTTATGACGCCTTCGCAGGCACCTGGCCTGCTCATGGACCTCTTCCTCAGAGGGCACCCAGTATTGCCATGCTTCAAAGGTAGTTGAAGATGGCAGATATGTAAAAGAAAGACATGGAAACACCCAAATAACCGGAAGCTGACTTATCCAAACACCAAGGAAGGATAGAGGCTGCCGCGAGAATATGCAAGAACTACGTCTACTTGATAGGCAAATTAACCACATAAACCGAGGCCACCGCTTGCAGTGACACAATAGCCCGAGTTTTATGAAATTTATATAATAAATTTATTATATGTTTAAATAAAGCCTTTTATTATATATTATTAAGAATTCAAAAAGTTTTGTGTTTTTTAAGATATAATTAATTGTATTAAAAGATATGAAATTAATATATATATTAAATAAAAAATTATATTCATAAGTTATAAGTATAAGCTTATATTATTAAAATGTGATTTTAACCTTTTTATTTCTTTTTAAGAAATTACGTATTTTTGATCGACCATTTAAAATTACCTAAAGCTTTATAATAACTTTAATTAAATCTTATGTTTTAACATATATTTTATTTTTATTGTGTATTATTAAATCATTATTATATTATATTTTATCATAGCTTTTTTTGGGGTTTTTAATCTTAGCCAAAATTTTATATTACCAACGATATGCTTAATTATAACCCCTTCTATTAAATTTTTTATGTTTTTATATGTTGTTATTTTCATCCTTTTTACTATTTTAAACCGATCGGATTTAATTATATTATTTAATCTTCTTTTTTTTTTTCTTTTTTATCTTAGTAATAAAGAGTAAATCTTAATAAAAAAATCTATATATGCCATCTTATATATCTAAAAACTTTAGCATTAATTATTTTTCCTTTTTTTAATAAAAAAGAAATTAATTATAATATTATATATTATATTTGTTACATTATTGTTTGTAATGTTTAGTATGATAATAAAAGTTATCTTTAAAATAAGGATATTTTTTTTTTCTTTTTAAATGTTAATTTAAAACCTATTATAATTCCATTCGATAATATTTTTTGCTTTTAAAAATACTTTTTTTATGTTTTAAAATATAATAAAAGTAAGGCTTTTTTTTCCTACCATATTATTATATAACTAATACTTTAGTTAATTTTTTCTTTTTAAAGAACTTATATTTTATTTTCTCCAATTTTAATAATTAATAATTTCCAGATTTAATATCTAACTTTTAAAAGAACTTTTATATCCTTATTTTTATAAATTTAAGCGATCCTAAAATTAGCACAATTATATACAATAAGTCTTATCAATTCATAAAAAGCTTAATTATTATCAAGCAAGCTTATATCATATTTATTATCGTCATCAATTAATTTTACGATAATAAAATGGTAAAATATATAACCTGTCCTAACGCTAAAATGAAGTTAAATAATTTTTTAAATATTATTTTTTTACATGCCGATGTTCATAAATTATTCGATTAGTTAAATCTTTATATCTTTTTAAAACGTGATCTTCATTTGTAGAATTTAATAACATTAATAACTTGCATTTTCTAAGCATTTTATAAGTTTACTTATAATAATATTAAATTATTTATTTAATATTATAATCACTAAATGTTGCCGTTTAAAGGTATTTTGCTAAAATTCTTCTTTACTCGGTTTGTTTAGGTAATTTTTAATAATGATATTATTCGGCTTTTTCGTTAAAAAGTATATACTTTTATTATCAAAATATTATAAAAAGTATAAAATAAGGAGAATTAATGAGTGCAAAAGAAAGTAACTTTTAGTAAATTTATTAAACCTTATTTTGAAATATCTATTATTGCTAAGACAAGTTAGAAACATATTTATAATCAGGTTTATAATAATATAAAAAGCGTTAAATTAGATAATAAATTATATAATAATGATAATTCTAACAAACTTATTAACGAAAATAACCCCTCTCCTTTTAATACTATCGATTTGCTATTTAACTATGTTTTTATAAAGTTAAATAATAATTATAATAATGATAATTATTTTTTAAAATAATCTTATCATTTATTTAACAATATCATGTTTGAAGAGAGATACCATATATTTAACAATATTACATCAATTACGAAACAAATTAAAAAAATAAAAAAACAATTTTCAAAATATGTTTTAATTAATAACGTTAAACAATTTTTATAACTCTTTTCATTATCTTCTTCTATCATTAATACTAAAAGTAACAAAGATAATATAATTAATAATATTACACCTTATAATGATAGCTATATTTTAATAAAGTTTTCTCCTAAAAAAGGTAAAGGTAAGCTAGTAAATTTAAATAATTTATTTAAAGATATATTATTAAGTTATAATACTTAAAGTTCTTTTTTAAGTAGATTATTTATTTAAAATTATATTTATATATAACATATATAATAACAACTTTTATATTATAAATACTTAAGCATTTTATTTCTATATATTTTAAATATAAGTTTGGTTTATATTAACAATAATAGCTACATTATTATTTAAAGAATATCAAACATTAGATTTTTATTAATACATAACATTATTATCTTATATTAATTATTAAAGTAATTAAATTAAATTAGCAATTTAACAATATCGTGAATATTTAATTTGGTAACAATCGATATAATAAGATATAATAATAAATTATTAGTTAATTTTATTATATCATAAATTTAATCTTATTACATATATTTTTTAAAGGAATATAAGCATATATTTAATTATATTTATAATAATTATAAGATTAACAAAATAACCACTTTACACTTTCTTTAATATTATAGAAAATATTAGGTTAAAGATTTAAAACAATATTAAATCTAAGATTTAAGATAATGTTAAGTTTAAGATTTAAGACATATAAGATAATATATTCAATTTATAATATATTATATTTTATAAAGAGCAATTAAAACATAATAATAAACTTTTAACTATAATGCTAAATAGATATTTATGTAGAGAGATATTTTATTAGATATTTATAATTTAATTATTACCAAACTTAATATATTTGAGTTAATTTTTAATATATTTAATTATTTCATTAATTGTTTGAAAAGGATTTTATTAAGTGTGTAAAAGATTAAGATATTATCTATGTTATAGAATTAAAGCATAAGCCATATCATTAAAGGGATAGAAATATGCCTGATTTATTACAAATCTTTAGCGTAATAATGAATAAATATATAAGATATTAAATATATGTAAAGCTTTAAATATAAAAAATATTTAAATTATAAATAATTGATTTAATAAGTTTTATTAATTATTTAAGTTTAAATATTATATTTATTTATTTAATAAGGATTGCTAAATATTATGATATGAGATCAAAAAAAACAAAATAAATATATCAAATTTACTACTTAAACTTTTATATTAATTTATTAACTAATTAATATTGTAATATTGTTATTTATTCCCCCAATTTTGATTAATATAGTTGAAATATTAAAGAACTATTTAATTTAGGTCTTTATACTTTTTAAAAACTATTAAATATTAATATTAATATAATACTTAATATATAGGGGTAAGGTTTAAATTTAATATTTATTCCTTTTTATTATGAATTTAGGTTTTTATTTTATGGACTCTTTTATGCCAAAAGGATTAATAATATTACTTTCTTGGTTATTATTGAGAGCTTACTATATACATTGGCATATTTAGCGAAATATAAAAGTTGATATAAAGTAATTAACAAATATTATTTATAATAATAAAAATATTATAATTAATATAAAGAGGCTAATAAATATTAATTACAATAATAAAGGCGTTATAATTATTGTTACCATTGGAGGTAATGAATATAATATATTTATTCTAGAAATAAGTGAAATTAACAAAGTTATAAAGTTTATTTTAATATATTAATAAGACCTATATAATTTATAAAATAAAATGGGTAAGTAATTAGGATATACCTTTAAGTCCTATACTTTATATCACAACGTATTATGATTAGTAAGATCTATCTTAAAATCACCTTTAAGAATTACTAAATTCCTATTAATTAAATTTAAATCAAATTCTTAGGTTAAATCTATAAAGGGTAACCTAATTCATATCAACATTAAAAAAATATAATCTATTTAGATTGATTTAGTTAATCTTAAGCTTGATAATACCTATTATAACATAACTTACAAGCATTGTTAAATTATTAATTAAATTATAATAATAGATAAAAATATCTTTACCAATAATTAACTGGTTCCTATCTCTACAAAGCTAATAATATAGAGATTTAGGTTTAACGTAATGATGAATATATAATAATTATTCTTTAGGTCACCATCTTTATAATTAGTTTTGGTGATATAAAAAGGGTTAATTTAATTAATAATAATGCCAGAAATATAAATGTATAATCTTAATCTTAATATTAATTTGCCATTATGATTTAATACTTAAGGGTATTTATTTAACGTAATAATGTTCATAACCAAATAAACAAAAAATAGTTAAGCATTTTTTAAAATAAGGTCCAATTTATTTTCTACTTAATTAAAATAAAATTATATTTTAACAAATATTCCATACTCACGTAAAGCTTCCACATACTTAAGTTTAAGCTATAAATGTTTATTATTTAAATTATTATAAACATAACCTAAAAATGAATAGTAAACTTATTATATTTAAACGGAGTATTAGTTTAAAATCTTATTTATATTTTAAATGTTAATTAATATTAATATGAAAATATAATATATAAGAAATTAATTCTATTATTATTTATTATTAAATATCTTTTAATAAAATAGTTATAATTGTTTTATAATTTTAATCATTATCTGGATAGGTTTTTACTTAAGTTTAAATCTCCTAACTTTTAATAAAACCGTTAATAATTATAATATTATTTTCCAAAAAGTTAAGATAATCTTTGGGAGGGGTAAAAAAATAACCATTAATGATAATAAATATTGGTTTAATGTATCAAAAAAAATCCCATTTATTTTTTAAAGAATTAATATTAATTTTAAAATTTAGTAATATTATATAGTTATTAAATTTTAGTATTTGGTACTTTTTAGGTAGGGATTAATTAAGAATGATAGGATTAATGAATTCAACGTTAAAGCTAAAGCTATTATAACCTTTTATAATATACTTAATATTATGAGGCATAAGTTAAGTTAAAGTAATGATCTATATTATAAAGTTTATAGCTAAATATGGTATTAGAAAAGATAGAAACTTGTAGCTAGAATTATTATAAAAAATAGGTTAATAAAAACAATACAAAGAAGAAATATAAAAAGTGAGTAAAAGATATGTATATAAATGTAATTTAGATGAAAAAAATGAATGAAGGTTTCTCAAAGATATTATCTACATTATATATTTGAATTATCTTATTATAAAATCTTAATTATTATATAATTCTTTAAATATATATAAATTCATTTATATTATCTTGTATATATGTATATTCTTATCAAATCTATTAAAATTTAATTTATAATAATATATATAAAATGATTCTATAAAGTTTATGAACAGAATATATTTAGTTTTCCTATTCAATAATCTAGAAAAAAGCATGTATTCTTTACGTAATATACTATATATAATTATACATACATAATTAATATTTCTGTTTATATATATAATGTTTTTTAAAATATATATATAAGATTGCCGATAATTTCTTATACTTAATTAGCTATAATTACATAATATTATTTATAAATATGCTTTCTTAACCATGTTATAAAACCTTAATAATTTTACAGATCTTTAGGAACTAATTATTAGTAAATTTCAATACATTTCATTATCCACAAAAAAATTAACATTATTATTAAAGTTTGATTTATTTAATAAGGTAAAATTCCACTTTATAACCACCCATCCAATATATTAGATAAATAGTTAAATATTAAAATATAATATTTATTGTAATAAAGTATATATTTAAGGCTAAATTAGGATTAAATTTTAAATCAAATTATTATTTTATAAGTAAAAAATAAACTTTTATAATTATAAGAAGTTAGATAATCAAATTTCTGAGTAATTCCATTATAATATGATTCTTTCTAATCATTTCTAATATAAGCCATATTAATAAATCAAAGGTTATCCTTAATAATATTTTTATATATAAAATATATTATTAAAAATTATGTTAATAAATATATAATTATATTTATGTATAATATAAGATGGTAATACTTATATTTAATTATATTATTAACTTATTAAATAAATAGATGATAGATTTTTAAATTTAGTGTTTGTAAACAAATAATTATATAATATTTCCCTTAAAAATATATAAACTTAAAGAATATTCATCAAAAAATAAAAGCATATTAATAATGACTTATTAAATTAATATTTTGTTAAGAAGTTTTATTCTTAATTTTAATTGGTATTTAAATATTGTTTTATATATTCTATTTGAAAATTAATTAATATTATAAGCTTTTTACAATTTACTTTATTCAAATCTAATAAAAAGCAGCAAAAATTATAACATTAACTGTTTATTAGTTTTAATATTATATATTTTTAACCAATTCTACTTAATAAGTTTTAATCTCTTAAATAAGATATATATTTCCATATTATTAGATATGATATCATAATTAATTAAAAGTAAATTATATGATATAATTATAAATACTTTTTTGATGTTACTTCTTATCTCGTAAAGTTTACAACCTCCCCTTAAACCATATTTAACCAAAACTTTATCATAATATATAACAAATAAAATTAATAGAAAATTATAAAAAGATGATAGTATTAAGATTATTTTAGATATTATTATTATTTCAACAAACCTATTAACCTCTTTTTAGTAAACCAAACATAGATCTACATACAATACCACTTAAAATCTCATAATAAGGATGGAAAAAAACTTTTAGAAAAAAAAGGAAGCATTTAAATTAAAATCCTTTCTTTAACCAATCTTAAATTATTATAAAGCTTTTTACATATTAAGCTTTTAAAGAAAAACATAAGATTTAAATAATTTATTAATAAAATAGTATCATTTATATTATATTCAAACACTAACAATAAAAATAAAGTTAATTTCTATTAATAAATTTCTAAATAATTTTTTTATTATATTAAAAATGCCTTTTTCTTTAAACCTAATATAGAAATCTTATTAATTTAATTATTTTAAATGTTTTCCTTATCAATCCAGCCATATATTAGCTTATAAAAAATATATTTTACATATTAAAAAAGGTAGATTACTAGCGAATTATTAATTAACCATGTTTTATATACCATATATTTATTTTTACCTTAAAATAATTAAAAAACTTCAACTATTAAAAGAACAATTTTTATCGTTTAGATACACATTTAATATGATTACCAAATTTTCTTTAAATCCAAAAATAAATTATCTTATAAATTAATTATATAAAAAGATAATGAAATATATAATCATTTTTATAAATAACCTTTTCTTTATAACGAAAATATTATTATATAAGATTAAAAATATCCTAAAAGAAATTCATATTATATAATATAATTTTAATAAACCTATGAAAAAAAATCTATTACCTTTCCTTAAATTATAGAAATCTATTATATAAGAAGTTATATTATGGTTAAAAAACTAATTATTTATATTTAACATTCCTTTAAATAATGATTTTTAAAATAAATAAGGGTATAAGATGAATGATAACTTTCTTTTATCATAAATTCTTTCATAATATAACACATATTATAATATAGAATTAAAAACGGCTTAATAATTAATATATATACCATATCAAAAAGGAAGGTTCTTATATTTAACGATAATAAAATAAATTATCATAAAGATTAACAATAACATTAAGAAAAACCAAATAAAATTACTAACTAAATAAATAATATTTTTAATAGGAAATAACTAAATAAATTACAAAAATAATAAAACCTTTCACAACATAATCATGATTATTCATCAATAGATATATTATTTAAGGAAAGAATATTGTAGAAATATTATCTTTAATAATAACATTAGTTTTTTCTTTTGTTAAAGATTGAATTAATAATACTTAAAAGATTTATTTTGTACAAAAATCTTTTTATACCAAATTATATATGTAAGATGAAATATTGAGAGTATTATAGAAGAATTTATCATAAATACCTATATATCCGCATATCTCTAAGCA